>CAUYPK010109104.1:0-33947 GCA_963574355.1 Loris lydekkerianus
GTCTCGTAGGCTGATGTCACCGGCTTTGTTTTTATTACTAATAACTGCCTTAGCTTATGGGGTTTTTTTCTAGTTCCATACAAAAGGAAGAATTATTTTGTCCAAGTCTTGAAAGTATGATGTTGATATTTTAATAGGGATGGCATTGAATGGGTAGATTCCTTTGGGAAGTATAGACATTTTAACAATGTTGATTCTTCCCAGCCATGAGCATGGTATGTTCTTCCATTTGTTAATATCCTCTGCTATTTCTCTTCTTAGGGTTTCGTAATTTTCATTTTAGAGGTCCTTCACCTCTTTTGTGAGGTATATTCCTAGGTATTTCATTTTCTTTGAAGCTACTATGTCCTTAATTAGCTTCTCATCTTGGCTGTTATTGGCGTATACAAAGACTACTGACTTGTGGACATTGATTTTATATCCTGAGACATTACAGTATTTTTTTTAACACTTCCGTGAGTCTCATGCTTGAATTTTTGGGATTCTTTAAGTATAAGATCATATGGTCAGCAAAGAGGGAAACTCTGACCTCCTTTCCTCCCATTTGGATGCCTTTGATTTCCTTCTCTTGCCTAATTGTATTGGCTAGAACTTTGAACACTTGAATAGTAGTGATGATAGAGGACAACCTTGTCTGGTTCCAGGTCTAAGTGGGAAAGATTTCAGTTTTACTCCATTCAGTAAGATATTAGCTATGGGTTTGTCACAGGTGGCTTTGAACAGTTTAAATGTGCCACCTATGCTTATACTCTTTGGTGTTCTAATTTGGAAAGGATGCTGGATTTTATCAAATACTATTTATGCATCTATTGAGAGGATCATATGGCCTTTATTTTTGCTTCTGTTGATATGGTGAATTACGTTTATGGACTTGCGTATGTTAAACCAGCCTTGCATCCCAGGGATGAAACCTACTTGATCATGATGTATGACTTTTGTGATGAGAAGCTGTAATCTATTGGCTAGGTTTTTGTTGAGAATTTTTGCATCTATATTCATTAGTGAAATTGGTCTGAAATTCTCCTTTTTAGTTGAGTCTTTTCCTGGTTTTGGTATCAGGGTGATATTTGCTTCATAGAATGTGTTGGGGTAAGATTCCTTCCTCCTCAATTTTTTGGAATAATTTCTGCAGTACAGGAATAAGCTCTTCTTTTAAGATTTGATAGAATTATAATATGAAGCCATCTGCACCAGGGCATTTTTTGGTTGGGAGATTTTTTTTATTGTTTCTTTGAGTTTGGTGCTTGAAATCAGTCTGTTCAGGAGATTTATTTCTTCCTGGCTAAGTCTAGGGAGAGAGTGTGATTCCAAATATTGATCCATTTGCCTCACATTGTCAAGAGTTATAAATTACAAACTCTTGTCACAAATTACAAGAGTTTCTTGTAATTTTCAGAGATATTCTCTTGTATCTCTGTGGGATCAGTTGTTATTTCTCCTTTATCATTTGTGATTGAGGTTATTAAAGATTTTACTTTTTTATTTCTAGTTAGTCTGGCCAAAGGTTTATCTATTTTATTTATTTTTTAAAAAAAACTGATACTTTGTTTCATTAGTTTTCTGAATGATTCTTTTGTTTTCAATTTCATTAATCTCTGATTTAATTTTGGAAGATAATAGTGATCAAGACAGCATGTACAGACACAAAAATAGAGATATAGACATCTGGAATCAAATAGAAAACCAGGAAATTAAACTAACATCTTACAGCCACCTAATATTTGATAAACTGAACAAAAAAATATACTGGGGAAAGAAATCCCTATTCAATAAATGGTGATAGGAGAATGGGATATCCACATGTAAAAGACTGAAACTGGATCTGCACTTTTCTCCCCTAATAAAAATTGATTCAAGATGGATAAAAGTTGTATCCAACAAAGGTTTAATAACCAGAATCCACAGAGAACTCAAACATATAAGCAAAAAAAGAACAAGTGATCTCATTGCAGTCTGGGCAAGGGATTTGACAAGAAACTTCTTTGAAGAAGACTGGCATGTGGCCTACAGACATATGAAAAAATGCTCAGCATCTTTAATCATCAGAGAAATGCAAATAAAAACTACTTTGAGATATCATCTAACTGTAGTGAGACTAGCCTATATCACAACATCCCAAGACCAGAGATGTTAGCGTGGATGTGGAGAAAAGGGAACACTTCTGCACTGCTGGTGGGAATGCAAATTAATGCATTCTTTTTGGAAAGATGTATGGAGAACACTTAGAGATCTAAAAATAGATCTGCCATTCAATCCTATAATTTCTCTACTAGGCATATACCCAGAAGACCAAAATCACACCATAACAAAGATACTTGTACCAGAATGTTTATGGCAGCCCTATTTATAATTGCTAAAGCATGGAAAAAAACCCAAGTGCCCATCGATCCACAAGTGGATTAATAAATTGTGGTATATGTACACCATGGAATATTATGCAGCCTTAAAGAAAGATGGAGACTTTACTCTTTCATGTTTACATGGATGGAGCTGGAACATATTCTTCTTTGTAAAGTATCTCAAGAATGGAAGAAAAAGTATTCAATGTACTCAGCCCTACTATGAAACTAATTTAGGGCTTTCACATGAAAGCTATAACCCAGTTACAACCTAAGAATAGGGGGAAAGGGGAAAGGGAGGGGAGGGAAAGGGAAGGTGGGTGGAGGGAGGGGGATTGATGGGATTATACCTGTGGTGCATCTTACAAGGGTATATGTGAAACTTAGTGAACATGGAATGTAAATGTCTTAGCACAATAACTAAGAAAATGCCAGGAAGGCTTTGTTAACCAAAGTGATGAAAATGTGTCAAACGGTCTATGAAACTATGGTATATGGTGCCCCATGATCACATTAATGTACAAAGCTATGATTTAATTTAAAAATATATGGATAAAAGACCTAAATATGAGGTGTGAAATGATAAAAATCCTCAAAGAAAGCATGACAAAAAACACATGAAGAGATTGGCCTAAGGAAAGACTTTATAAAGAAAACTTCTGTGGCAATTGCAACAACAACAAAAATAAACAAATGGTACCTAATTAAACTGAAAAGCTTCTGTATAGCTAAGGAGACAACAACCAAAGCAAGCAGACAACCTACACAGTGGATAAGGATATTTGCACATTTTGAATCTGACAAAAGCTTGATGACTAGAATCTACAGAGAACTCAAATTGATCAACATGAAAAAAAAGACAACAATCCCTTCTATCAATGGGCAAGAAAGATGAATAGAACCTTCTCTAAAGAAGACAGATGAATGGCTAACAAACAAATGAAAAAATGCTCATTGTCCCTAATTATTAGACAAATACAAATCAAAGCCACCCTGAGATATCATATAACCCCAATGAGAATAGCCCACATCACAAAATCTCCAAACTGCAGATACTGGCATGGTTATGGAGAGAAGGGAATGCTTTTACATGGCTGGTGGGACTGCAAACTAACACAACCTTTTTGGAAGGAAGTATGGAGAACCCCCAAAGAACTCAAACTAGACCCCCCATTTGATCCTGCAATCCCATTATTGAGCAAATTACCCAGAAGAAAAAAAAAAAGTCCTTTTATCATAAATGACACTTGCACTAGACTGTTTATTGCAGTTCAATTTATAATTGCCAAAAATGTGGACATGACCTAAATGCCCACCAACCCAGGAATGGAGTAACAAGCTGTGGTATATGTGTACCATGGAATACTATTCAGCCATAAAAAGATGGAAACTTTATATCCTTTGTATTAACCTGGATAAAAGTGGAATACATTATTCTTAGTAAAGCATCACAATAATGGAGAAACAAGAATGCTATGTACTTAATTCTGATATGAGGACAATTAATGACCTAGTACATTGTGGGGGTTAGAGGAAGTGTAGAGTAGAGAGAGGGAAGGAGGGAGGAGTGTGGGGGTGATGGTGTGTGACACACCTTTTGAGGGCAGGACACAAAAGAGGACTTTATCAAACAAATGCAATCAATGTAACCTGGTTCTTTGTACCCTCAATGAATCCCCAACAATTAAAAAAAAAAAAAAAAAATCACCTTTAGCTAGCTTGGGGTCCTAAGGTTTCATTTGAAAACGAGGCAGCCTTCCCATTACCATTCAAGCACTCTTTTTCTTAAACTCACTGGAGTATTAAATTTTATTTCTGATGTATCTTATACCAATGAGAAACTTTAGGTTTAACTATGCAACATGCAATTTGTAGACGTAAAATAGAAGGATAAAATCTATCTTGGTAAATATAGTTCTACGAATTAAAGCATTTGCTAATGGCAAAGACAGAAGAGATTACATAGCTGTGTA
This sequence comes from Loris lydekkerianus, assembly GCA_963574355.1. NCBI lineage: Eukaryota > Metazoa > Chordata > Mammalia > Primates > Lorisidae > Loris > Loris lydekkerianus. Next base: position 4,313 of record CAUYPK010109104.1, read on the forward strand.
TGTATCAGGTTGCAGTTTTTATCTTGTTCTTCTTTTATTTAGAAAAGATGTCGTCTCATTCTTATAGAGGCCCAAAGGCAGAATGGCTTTTTGGCTGATAACTTTAGATATCACACTACCTTGTAGTTCTACATTTAATAAGAGACTATTTTTCTAACCTGTGTGTCTCTGAACAATGGTCAGAGCCCCATCATATCATTGTCTTCTGTTGACTGGCAGGTACTAATATAACTATGACTTTCTGTATTGGAAGATGAATATTGAGAAATTAAAAACAACGGTAACAACATATCATTCATGAAATAATAGTAATGTGCAAGAGAAAAAAAAATTGTCTTAAAAGAAGAGCACGTCTAAAATGTATTATAGTTTACTACAGATCCAGGAGAAAATGCCATATTAAATCAAATTCAAAAAGTTATTAAATAGGACATTAAAGTCATAAGAGAAGAACTGGCTGGCTTGCAAGAACAAGAAGATGATATATAAAGTCAATAAGCTTAGATGAAAAGAGATCTAGGTAAGATCAGAGAGGATTGCAATGAAACTAAAATTGCAGAAGTTTGAGTTAAATACACATTGGGTTCATGGAAGAAAGTTAGTAACTTGAGAAAATCAAATCAGTAGAGAAAAACTTTCAGAAGAGTCCCCAGAATAAAGTTTCCTTCTGAAAAAGAGAGATGACAAAAAGGTGATTGTAACAGTTGACATTTACTGAGCAGTTACCCTGTTCCAGCTTCTTTTTTTTAATAATGTGGATTACTTTTTTATCTTTTTTATTTTTTTAACAATTCCATCTCATTTGCACCATCATTTACCATCATCACTTTACAGATAGAAAACTGAGGCAAAGAGAGTTTATGGACACTTCTGTAGGCTGTAAAACTTGTAAATAGTTGAGGGAGAAGGGAAACCAAGATAGTCCTGCTCCAAAACTCATGCTTTTCACACCAATGTAGTAATGCTGCTCCCCTTTTCCTGAAGAATCAAGACATTACAAAGAAAATTTTCTGGTGCTTAAAAATCAGGCTTGTGGAAGCAGATGAGCTCACCACACTTTTGTAAAGTTAATGAAATGCGTGTCATACCAAGTAGGTGTTGGAACAGGTATTTATACTGAAAAGAGAATAGTAGAGAACTAATTGTAACAATTAAGGCAAAAAACAAAATAAAACAAAAAAACAAGAGGTTACTTTCGAGAAACAAAAATTGTATACGCCTTAGAATTTTTTTCTGTAACATAAAACTTAAAAAAAAAAAAGTAAGCAATAAATAAATAAATAAGCTAAATAGGGGGGATGTTTCAAAAATATCTGACAAATTTTTATTTATGTACTAATAAAATGGACAAACAGTCCTTAACAGCATATTACTCAGGATGTATATGAGTAAAAAGGAGGAACTTGTGATTGCAAAGGATTAGTATTAATATTGAACCATTTAAACAATGAACCAAAAAAATTATTATAAAAGTAGATGAAAATGACAAAAAATAATTTGAAATTAAATATACATAACATGACAAGAATGTAATAATATGTAGAATTCCAAAGCTCAGATCATATGTCCCAATGCTAGGAGAAGGGATGAGTCCTCTGTGATTGCATTGAGCTGAGCCTCACGGAAACCAGTAAAATTGCATATATTACTCAGGAAGAGACATCATATCACAAAACCACTTTTGAAATCAATGCAGACATCACAGGTAAAATGTTAAATTACAATTAAATTGAAAATTTCCTCCCACCTAAATAATATATTTATAAAGGTAAGCAAGAAAAACCTAATATTAGGTATGTACCCTATTAGTAAGCCCAGTAAGAAAAATACAAGCAGATAGGAACATTTCAATAGATGCAAAAACAATGTCATTTATTTTAGGAACCCCTTTGGGTTAAACCTCACAGAAAAACAGACATCGAAGAATATTAAATGATTAAGATCTCATTTTCAGTTAACAGAGAACATGACAGTAATGAGATGCTAATGAGATAAGAAAAAAGTGCTATTGAAACATAAATAAGGAGAGAAAATCTGTTTTCATTATCTTTATTATTGTTTTGGAAATTCTGGCCAATGAAATAAGGAAACATAAATAAAAGAATTTAATAGTAAAATAAACTCAAAACAAAGTTGTTATTTGCAGTATATTAGGGCTGCAAAATCTATCAGAACTAATAAAAAAATCAATTCACCCTTCCCAACCTCTGGTGACTATTAGCCTACTTTCTAGCTCCACAAGTTGAATTTTTTTTTTATAGCCCCACATATATGTGAGACCATGAAATATTTATCTTTCTGAGCCTGGTCTATTAATGACATCATGCCCTTGATTTTCACCTATGTTGTTGCAAATGACAGAATTTCATTTTCTTTTATGGCTTAATAATATTCTATTGTGTATACAGACCAGATTTTTTTTATTCATTCTTCCATTGTTGGGCACTTCAGTTGTTGATTCCACATCTTAGCTGCTGTGATTACTACTGCAATACTCATGGGAGTGCATATATCTTTTTGATATATTGATTTCCTTTCTTTCAGATACATACCCAGCAATGGTAGTTCCAATTTTAGATTTTTGAAGGACTTCTACATACTTGAAATACTTCTACTTTTCTACATATTATTACATTCTTGTCATGTTATGTATATTTAACTTCTCTATAATGTCTGTATTAATTTACATGTCCACGAACAGCAGATGCCCCTTCTCCACATCCTGACCAACATTCATTGTTGCCTGTCTTTTGATGAAGCCCATCTCATTGCACTTATAATTCGCATTTGTTTGGTTATTAGTGATGTTGAAAATGTTTTCATATACCTGTTGGCCATCGGTATGTCTTCTTTGGAGAAATGTCTATTCAGAACTTTTACCCTTTTTAAATTAGATCATTTGATTTTTTCCTGTGGAGTTGTTTGAGCTCCTTATGTATTCTGGTTATTAATCCCTTTGCAGATAGGTAGTTTGCAAACACTTTCTTCCAATATGTGGGTTGCCCTTCATTTTATTGATTGTTTCCCTTGCCATCCAGAAGTTTTTTAGCTTGATGTGACCCCATTTGTCCTTTTTGCTTTGATTATCTGCATTTTTGAGGTTTTATTCAACAAATGTTTGTCTAAACCAATGTCCCAGAGTGTTTTTCCAATTAGCAAAGGTAGCAGGGAGATGAAAATAAAGTAGGAAGAACTAATGGGTACAAAAATGCAGTTGGATGGACTGAATAATATCTGGTATTCAATAGCATAATAGGATAAATATATGGAATGATAATTTACTGTATATTTTAAAACAGCTAAAAGAGTAGAATTGTAATGTTCCTAACACAAAGAAATGATAATATTCATAAGGTGATGAATACCCCAATTACCTTGATTTGACTATTACATATACCAATCAAAACATCACATGTACCCCATAAATATATCCAACTGTTATGTGCCCATAACAATTTAAAAAAGAAAAATTTCAAAAATAATTTTAATGATGATATGCTAATAAAGTGATGGTTATGCATATTATTACTATTAATTAAAAGATATTATAGAAAAGATCATTTATTTGGCCATAGAACAAAAAGTATAAAATTCCTAAGAATAACCTTCACAAGGAGAAGGAAAAACTTGTTTGAAGAAAACTAATAAGATATTACTATGGTTGTAAAAGCTTTAATAAATGGAGAAAAAGTAGGGAGGAGGGTTTTGATATAATAAATATTTAAATATTGTTAAATCAATATACATATTTACATTAGTCCAGCTAAAATTCCTACAGTACTACCATTGCAAAATTGAAGACTAAGTATGAATCTCTTCCTCCTACTAAAGTCCCATGTAATTACCAAAGAAGTGTAAGAACTCTCCTCCATAACAAGTCTGGAAAACTAGGAAAGGTACAGATATCAGTTTGGATTAAATTGAGTCATGGATAATGTCAAATAAACCATATGGCTAAAACAATAAGGAAGTATTTTATATGTGAATATAAGCAATGCTAGCTAGTATGGCAGCCTCATAGTTATCAGTGGGGCAGGCTTCTAATTTGATGCTCTGCCATCCTGTGTGTGAGAGCGCCACTTCACCTCCAGCAATCCTAGCTGCATTTCAGCAAGCGGCAAAGAGTGTTTCCCATATTCCTTCATGTATCCCATTGGCCAGAAGTCAATCTCACTCGCATATTTAACATTAAGAGGAGCTGGGAAATCGTGCCTTTGCTTCAGACGGCTAAATTCCCAGTAACTATATAGGCTTCTCTTATTTAAGGGAAAAATACCAGATAAGACTATCAGGGAAGCACGTAGTTTCTTCCATGGGCACCTCATGCAGATAAAATATTGAAATACTTCTAGAATACATAAGCAAATGAGATGTTTTGTTATTGATATAACAATAATAAAATTGAGAAATATGACTCTATCTACAAAAAAAAAGGTACTATTTTTAAAGAAAAATCACACCAAACAGAGGTAAACAGACAAGTAAGACTTTAGTCAAGACTACCGCAGTAAGATAGAGAAATTGAACTCTACCAAGGCCAAACACACACACTGTAGGGTGAGCTAGTGGGAAAGTTCTGGAGGGCAGTAGGGGGCAGCTGGGTCAGTGTGATTAGGCTTCTGGGTTTACTAATTTGAGTTTATTAAAGTTAGTCTTTTACTGTCTCACAGAGACTGGGATTGAGAGACATCATCACCTCGGGAGATTACATATCAAAGGGATGACTAAGAAAATGCCAGGAAGGTTATGTTAACTATTGTGATGAAAATGTGTCAAACAGTCTATGAAGCTAGTGTATGATGCCCCATGATCATATCAATGTACACAGCTATGATTTAATAATAAAAAAAACAACAACAAAGGGATGACTCCCACGTCCTTGAGAAAGATGTTGGATTGTGAAGCTGACAAAAGGCTAGGAAAGGTTTACATCTCAGAGAAATCATCTCCAACCGAAATATTTCTAAAATAAATGCTCTAAGAAAAGAGAAGTCAGAGGCTTATAGTCCGAAAGAAACCAAGGTTTAGACAAGCTGAGGGAAACATTACAGCTGTCTTGATCATAAGTTTATTCCACGTACAACAGGGCTGGGAGCAGGAGTGGACAATGGGGTAAAGGATCAAGCAGTTAACTGAAAAAATGTTAAAATTGCAACCCAAGACCCTAGCTATATAACTTCTGCTACAGTATTTGCTCCCCATGTATACCTAGAAGAGCAGCTCTTTAAATAAAGAGGATTCTAGTGGATAACTTTCCTAGAAACAGGATTATGGCCCCTAGAAAACTCTAAATAACTAGAACAAATACGGGGCCTGTCTGCTCAAAAGGCAAGTACCCACTTTTATTTGTTGCATAATATACTATTACCTTAAGCGCAGACAGATTTGAGGTCCAAATGACTCAGAGTATTGATCTAACTGAATTCTAAATTTCTAGCTGACAAAAGTATTGATATGGCATATCACCATGTCAATGTGTTGGGTGTTGACTTAGATTATGGGGCATAATATGGGAGAGACTGCTCAGGCAAATGCCTAGGGCCTTACCCTCATAAATAGGTAACTCCAGTGGACTTTATATTAACACATATTTCAAAATGTGAGCAGCCTAGAAGTACTGAGACATTTCCTTACTCCTTTATTAGTTGATCTTTATACACCTAAATGTAGTGATTTAATATCTTGACGTAAATGCTATTAGATTATTTTTCTTTGTGTGATAGCTGTGCTGACTTTGAAATAACACTCATATTCTCCCATCTTGCACACTGTTGCCATTACAAACATTTTTTTCTTTAAATTATGTAACCGTGGATTCAAAGGACACACTTTTTTCTCTTGTTTGTTGTCACTGGTCCACCTTATCCTCCAAGAGCTAAAATGATAAAGCACACAGTTCTTTCTACATTTGCATTATGGAAAGTTCTACAATACATTTCCTCTCCAATTAGCAATGAAATGATTTTAGTGTCATTCTCATTAAGCCTTGGGGAAGGGGGTCACTTCCAGCTGCTTTAGTGTTCTGCAGTTTAATATCATAGGAGATCTGCTCTGGAGTGGCTCAGGTTCCCTTTATGACTTAACTTACAAGTCCTGAAAATTAGACATCTGAATTGGGCTGTTTATTCCACACTGTATCATAAAATTAAATTCTAGTTTACTTTCAAAATAGCATTTAAATCCAATCCCTGCTGTATAGAAAAGGGTGAAACAGATCCATTGGAGGAAGGGATGAATATTCACAGCTTCTTGGGATCACAGGTCTTTCTGTAGCCTAAAAATACCACTGAGCTTATGATGCAGGGGCCATATCAAGATTTGGTGCCAGTTTGAAGAGAGTAAAATGACAATGTGAAAAAATGACATTGAATGTCAATATTTGCCCTGGATACTTTCTACACGACTGAGTCAGGATCTTTATAGTTATCAACCATTAAATAAGGTCTTGGGAATCTAAATGTAGAATCTTCTCTTGTCACAGTATAAAATTGGAATGGTAACCACTGTCATTATCATCATCTATAACATTTCTTGCTGGCCTGGTAGATGAGCATCTGAATAGTTGTTATATCAGGGATTAAACTGCATGTCCCTTCTTAATTTAGAATTAGGGAATTCCATCCAATAAACTAAATTGAATTTTGTATCTTTGCTTGCTACAAATGTAGGTAAGTCATGGGATCTCCTTTAGTATTTATAGTTCAGAAAGAGAAATAGATACAAAGAGATAATTCCAAGGTGATGTACTACACACTATGGGACTCAGATAAGGGAATTCAGATTAGCTTGGAAATTACAGTCAAGCTGACCTTTAAAAACGGAGTTAAGGATAAATATATAAACATGGTTTAAAAAGTGGTCTTGTCTAAATATATAGAAAGAAAGTGATAGAAGGCAACTATCACCTATGAAATAGAGAAAGATAAAAATTCTGTACAGTGATATAAAAAAACTCAGAAAACAAGTGAATCACAAAGCTTCAGAATGAACATACAGAATGTTGTAGGGAGGAGATGTTTAGAACAACTGGAAATATTTCAATAGTCCAGATTCAGAGAGACTTAATCCTAGGATTCAGAGGGAACAAAGAGCATAGAATAGAATGAGGGAAAGGAAAGACTAACCCAAGCAATCTCAAAGTTGTTTTCAGTTTGAATAAATGAAAAATAGGAGTCGGCTTTGAAAGAAAAAAAAAAAAGTATTCTATTGAAAGATAATAGATTTGAGGCATTGACCAGATGTCAGGAAGGAAATCATCTGCAAGACCAACTATGGTACTGAAGCTGGGGGTAGCCAGTGAAGGAGAAATAGAATTATAGAAATAGAATTTCCCGTGGAGAGAAGCAGACTTATTTGTACTCTGGTCCGTAAAGTGGCTATTTGCATAACTCTCATTATCTTGATCTCTCTGCCTCTGGTGGGCATGTGCATCAAAGGCAACATTTACCGTCATGCCCATAAATGACAGGTTATGTTCCCAGTTCACTCCTTCAGAGCTGGTGGTTCATAAAGGCGAATCTAATCACAATGTCTGATGTTTGCGTCCATGTGGGCTGCACTGGAGACAGGCATCCTGCAGGCTCCTTAGCAACCTTGCTGCAAGGCGGATGAACCTCCACAACGTCTTAGTATGGTTGAGTGGGCTTCCCTTTTCGACTGCTTCTTTGTCTTTTTTTCCTTTGCAGCATAGTAATAAAAAGAAAACTGGTGGGGCTGAAAGGAAATTGGAGACAAATCCGCAGGAGCCTCTTAAATGAAATACCAAGCCTTGGCTCCTGGTGTAAGTGGTTCCCACAGAGCCATTCTCTGTGAATCCCCGCTAGGCTGAAGCCAGTAGTTAGCCCTGCCTGCCTTGCTCCCGAGATCAGTCATATGAGAACCGCCCTGAAAGCAAAAACATTTAAACACGAGTAGGTTTTCATTTCTCCATTGTTGGTGTGTGAAAGATTGAAATCACATATACCCTGAATGTATGAAGGACAAATGAGGTCAATTGTGAGCAATTGCAAACCTAAATCTACTCCATTATAAACTGGGTAGATTTAATACGGGGTGGCCCTAGAGTTCATGTGCAGTTTTAAATTGTTCACTATTTTAAAATGCACATGAACTTCCTGGCCAACCTGTATATTAATAAGCATTATTTTAAATTCTACAGTATGTGAATATTTTTCAGAATTAAGAATATAAGGATCATACGTTTGAGATATGTAGAGTATTTTGGGCTATGCCATTCATAGTGAATGAAACTCATACTTTTATATGATAAAAACTTAAAGAATATTCATTATCAAATCAGAAACTCACAATCACACAGAGGAATATATAAAATATGAATTTCTACTGTTTATCTTGGAAACCATGAGTTTTTTTTAATCATAGGATAGTAAGAGAAGGAAATGAAATCAGACAACATGAGAAATTTGTATAATGGACATATTTCCAAAGTAGCCTACCTGCTATATTATGTATATTAAGCACACACACACACACACACACACACACACACATATAAACACATGCACAAACACACACAAACACCACACATTTCAGTGGTATAACTGAATTAACTCTTATAATAAATTAGGCAACATTTTTAGTGAAACAGATCAACTAAAATATCAATAACTCCTTTTTACTATACGAATGGTGATTCATTGATTTAATTGAATTAGAAAAAGATCAAAATGCAGTGAATATTTTTAGGTGAGGATAACCAAAATGAATATCAAACATCATTAATTTTTTATTACCAAATATTTTGCTGTCAATAGTTTATGATATTCACAATGAATTTAACTTATGTATTAGTAGAAATATTGATAAAAAATAAATTGTAATGTGTAAACTAGACCTAGGGAGAAAAGAAAGGTAATGTTAATAGACACAATGGATAAGAATTATTTCAGTTGAGGGATCTTCTAGTGAGGATCTGAGTGCCCTAATTATTTGAGAATCTCTTTTTCTTCTCTAGGGTATTTATTTAGGTTTTAGCAAAAGTAGGTCTTACTTTTTCTGTTAACGTCCACATCTCCTGTGAATAGAGGAGACAGCTCATGACTGGCCTCAGCCTGTACTGAAATTGCATGTGTCATGGCCACCAATAATGGTTACATGCTAATTAGTGAACGTGTTTTAAACTGCAATCTTTTCCATCTCTCTATGTAGCAGTGGTCCCCAAACTTTTTGGCACCAGGGACTGCTTTATGAAAGACAATTTTTCCATGGACTAGGGGATAGGAGGGAGCATTTCAGGATGACTCGAGGGCATTACGTTTGCCTCACATCATTAGGCATTAGATTCTCATAAACAGCACGCAACCTAGACCCCTCACGCGCGCACTTCCCAGTAGGGTTTGCGCCCTTATGGGAAGCTGATGTCCCGGCTTATCTGACAGGAGGCAGAGCTCAGGTTTTGATGTGATCAGTGAGAAGTAGCAATAAGTGCAGATGAAGCTTTGCTCACTTGCCCACCACTCACCTCCTGCTCTGTGGCCTGGTTCCTAATAGGCCAAGAACTAAACTGATAACTGTCTGTGGCCTGGAAGTTGGGGGTTTCAATTCTATAGCTGATAACTATCTGTGGCCTGGGAGTTGGGAGCTTCAATTCTATAGCATTTAATATCCTCTTACCTTCAAAACACTTTGTGCTTGATTTTTCACAGAATTGTTTCCAAATTTTACTCTTTCCTTTATACTATTTGTTTTCTGTCTTGATGAAAGTTATCTATAGCATCAAATTTCCCTTAAAGCAGGTAGTGCCCCCAGTTTTGCCTATTTCTCCCTTTTTCTTTGCTTCCTATATTCCTAAATAATTTTTCAATCTTCCATACCTTCCGCAAGGTGATTTTCCCAAAGGCAGGTGTATTGACAGGTCCATTCGCCAGGGTCCAAACAGGAAACAGATGCACAACCTGTTACAACAGTGTGTTACAACAGTTCAAGCAGCATTATTTACTAGGTGGCAATAATACAAGAGAGCATGAGGTTTAATAGAACCACAAAGGGTAGTACTGAAAAGTCAGGTGAGCATCTAATTACTATCCTGGGACCAAGGGACAAGGGACTGCAGAAGCTATGTAGGAGTAAAAGCTTCTATCAGGGGATGCATCCAGCTTTCCATGACCTCAGAGAGAGGTTCACAGAAACAAATCTCACTCTAACCCCAACTCCTGCCTCCTTCCCAACTCCCACTTGTAGCTCCCATTTTGGTAAAATAGTTTAAAAGCTCGATAGCACAGGAATCCTATTAGGTCAGTTTGGGGACATAATTTGTAGTAGAGCAAGCTAGAAAGTGACTCTGTTAGGGCAAACTAAAAGATAGGATGTCGAGTTGGAGATATCCTACTGAAAGTTGGAGATATCCTACTGAAAACAGTATGCCCTGTTGTTTTAATAGCGCTGCCCTTCAACTACACAGATCCCAAACATGCACACTCAGATTGTTTTCCAAACAAACATATTCTTCTGTGAAATGTTACAAATATTTCTTAAGAATGATATTGTAGTGTGAAAATGTCACAGTGATTCAAGAAGGTGTAATGAAAGAAAGACCAAATAATTGTTCACTTAGGGCGTCCCTGGGACAGAACAACCGTCAGTCACCCATTTCCAAAATATAGCTTTCTTGAATTAGATTCCCTAGAAAACAGAATCTTAACTAATAGTTTATGTGGAGTATAGTCCCCAGGATGAGGGGGAAAGAGAGTGAAGCAAAGGAGTCGAATAGCAAGGGCTGCATTGCTGTGCAGAGCACAGCTTTGTAATACTCACTGATGACTGCTCAGCCCCTCCGATAATTTACAAGAGACTTCTATACTGCACCACGTGAGAACAGTCTTTTGGGGAAGAAAGGAGTTGAATTTATTCAGTCGCCTACTCCCAGCACCTGACTTATGCTGTACAATGTCTGCCGCCTTGGGAATTAGCTCCCTGCACTCACGAGTTGCCTTGGTGATCATTTCAGTCAGAGTTGGAGGAGGCAGAGCCCCGCTGGTTCCAGGCACAGGTGCAGTAGTCCCTTTCCAACAGATGGTGTCACGTGAGGGCTCAATTAGTACAGAACTGATCCTTCTTTAGTGAAGTGAGAGCTAAAAGGACACTGATGCTTGCTGTGGTCGTAAGAAATCCAGGAAACACTTGAGATCTGAAAATGTAATTGGCAGGTGATGACCTGTCACCAGCAGTGACCTGAGACCCTAACTGTGTAATCATGTTGGTAAAAAAAGTACAAACCTCTGTTGTTCTCACAAGAAGAGTGCTGATTTGTAAAATGCTTTACTTACAACATAAAATGTGACTTTCAAACATTTACATTTAAATCTCAGTGTATTATTCCACTTTGCATAAGACCCCAACAACATCAACCACAGTGCTTCCCAAGAGTTTCTGCTGCATGCAATTAAAGCCTGAGAAGAGTAAACACAGGCTCACAGCCATTTCATGCCTCACTCAAGTAGTATAGTGCAGAGAACCTTTATTAAAATCGTGTTATCTTAAGCCAGGCAAATATTAAATATTAATTTAATTAAACTGCATAAGTGGTACATCAGTTAACTTTGAGAAATACTGATGTCCCCGCTACCCCATCCTTATCCTATGCGTTCCAGTACTTTCTGACATGTACCTAAAACATTGACATAAAAAACAAAGTCCAGACTTCTCAATGTGATATGTGACAGACTTTCTGATCAAGACTCTCACACATTTACTTTTTATTGAACTCTTCTGCAGCTATGGCATGTCATTCCTGTTAAAGGGCCTGGGTTAAACACACAGAACACGATGAGAAGGGAATACGTAGATAAAATCCCTGAACTTACAGTTTCGATTTCAGGGGTAAATAGGAATAAATAAGCTATTGCAGTTCAGAGTGATAAAATGCCTCAAAGTCCAACACGGGGCTAAACATTTAGGATGTGTCTAAATGAAAATTGAGGAGGGCCAGGCAAAGCTGCCCACGGAGATGTCTTCCAAGTTACGAACTGAACTACAAATAGGCATCCATCAGGGAAAGTAGAACAAAGCAAAGAGGAACAAATGGTTTGAAGGCCGAGAGATTAGAGATGAGACTCCTCAGGAGGCAGAACCAGCTTGTGGACGGCTTTGAAAGCTGTGGTAGAGAGATTAAACTTAATGCTCAGAGCAATAGGTCGCCTCTGAGTGTTCCAAGAAGGAGAGCGTCGTGAGCAGGTTCACATTTTAACAAGATCACCTTGACTGTGGTGATTGGCAGGATTAAGACTGGAAGCAAGGAAGCCAACTGAATTGTTTTCATAATCACCCAGGCACGAAGTGGTGTTAGTAAAAACTGGCCTGAGACAGATACAGACCAATGGATTGAAGAGGTCTTGGTGATGACACGCAATGTGGGAGGGGGGGGGGAGAGTGAGGAAAGGGATCACGCTCAGGTCTTTGGCCAGAGGGAAGAGCTATCTAGGAAACAGGATGAGGTTTGGGGGGTAGTGAGAATGGGAGCTCAGGTGCCTGTGGTATGTCCAGAGTTGTGCAGTGAACAGACCTGATTTGAACGACTAAAGAGAAGAACTTTTCGGCGTCTACAGAACAAGAATTTCAAGTACTAGAATTCAAAGAGATCCAAACTATAATCCCAGCATAATTTATACTGACTAACAAATCCGTTTTCTAAAATACACATTTTCCAACTACCAATGCTGGAATTTTTCACACTTTTCCATATATTGTTTCTTCAGCCTAACTTTTGCCACCTAGAAATATCCTCAGTATTCTTCAGGATTTAGAACACCCAGCCTCTCCATGAAGATTTTTTGAATTCTTGATGAAGACTTGATTTCTTCCTGTGTGCTGTCACAGCATCTTTTCCTAGCATGTCTGTGGGTCTCACTGAGCTCTCCAACAGCTTCTTAATAGTGTGCAACCAGATGATCTTGGCACCTATTAGGCACACAGCAAATATTCATGGAATATATGGAGCAGATGAACACACTTTTATTTCAGACAAACTCAGCCATAACAGTGATTTTTTAAGAAAATGATTGGAAAGATTAAAAAAAAAAAAAAAAGAAAGAAATGGCATTTTACTTTAGGAGAATCTGGTTGCTTTCTTAACTAGAAGAAAAGTAAAAACTATGAGAAATTAGTTTTACAGAGATTCTCTATAATCTCTCTTGTATTGTGCCTCAGTATTGGTGTCACATTCTTGGCATTTAAAGCGAATCTCCCACGGCATTCCTGAAGATAATTTAATGCATTCAGTAAGACAAGATAGGCTGATTGGACATCAGAGGCAACACTAGTTACTGAACACTGCTACACAACAATTCTCGGAGGTCCATCTCTTTTAAGCTGGAATAGTCCTGGTAGTTCTCTGACATGTGATGTTCCTTTCATAGAGATTATGAAATCAACTCACTGAAAAGGTTATTAAACAAATCTACTTGTCTCGAGATAAACTAATAAATTATACAGAGTATTTTACAGCATCACGTTTGACTTCATAGGAGGACTATCTCTACCGTCCTCAGGATACGGTAGAGTATCCTGGTTAAAGTCAATTGCCCAGATTCTCACAGATAAGCCATTAATAAATGTTCATGTCAGACAAGGTTAAATCCATTGCTTTAGCAGTAGAACACCGGGCATTTAAGAACAAGGTGAGATGGACAGTGTTGCTTTGATGTCTGTGATACTCTTTGCCTCAGCACCTTTTTATCTACGTATTTGATTTTATTTCATTGTTTAGTGTATTTTTGTGTTTTTAACCTACACAAATAATTTAAGATATTTTAGTGTTTATAGGAAGAAAAATGGTATGCTAAACACTTCTAAAAATAGTGCAAGATATAGCTCTATTTGGGTCTTTCCTTAGAACTTAAATGGAAATTGAGGTACAGCCGTAAGCAGCTCAGCTTGTTCTCTGAAATACAGTAGAATTTTAGGGAATGATTTTATTTTTGGATCCCAGTTTAATTTTCCTGAACATACTTTTCTAAATTTATTCCAACACATATTTATCAGGTTCCCAGCAGTAATCAGAAGAGGTTTTTACATGATATTCACTGTAGTATTTACAATTTTAAAAGTTTGAAACAACTCTAATGTTTAACAGCAGAGAAACAATTCATTGCATTGTAATTCATCCACGGAATACATTAAGAACTTCTCTCTTTAAAATTTCTGAGCTATATCTGTGTATAATGGCAATAAAGATCTTCAAAATATTTTGTAACTGGACATGAAAACAAAACATATAAATTTTTTGTTTTATTTTTATTTAATAACGATTTGTGTAACCTGGTCTCCATAGCAGAGCCTGGCTGGATTAACCACCTCATTTTCCTGCCTTCTGAGGCACATCACAATGTGTTTGATTCACATAGCTCCTTGCAATGTGTTTGCTTTGACATGGGTCAATGAAATGAGGTGGACTAAGATCCCCCATGCTCCCCTACCTTTTGTACACAACTTGTATTTGAATATATGAGTGTGACTCTCAAGGAGACCTCAGAAACCATGTACCAAGACCGATAAAGTCTGTCACTCAGGTCCCTAAATATCATTCATGACAACAAGGAACAGAACTCCCCTCTTCCACGTATGCTGGCTGAACTTTATGTGGACAAGAAATAAACTTCTATGTTGTTAAGCCACTGAGATTTGGGAGCTAGCATTGCTTTTAACTAACAACAATCACACTTATTTAAAAACTAATAAAAAAAAAAAAGTAAATTCTATGTCCTGAGAATATGGATATGTAGTTTTACAAATGGAACCAGAGTGATTGCCTCCTGGGAATGGAAGTATTTGTGTTTGGAGGATGATATGAATAAAGACTGTCACATTATCTGCAGCTGTAATATTAGAGTTATCTGGTATTATTTCTTTAGCTGGGTATGTATAAAATATTAATACAATTTATTATGTCTAAGGAAACCAAAAGAAATTCCGAGACTATAACTTTGGAACTGTGTCTTGAAAGAAAAAGGGGGGATTTGAAAGTTAAAATACATCCTAGGGGAATCCTGATATATGAAAAACAAGAAGCATGGAATATTGAAAATATTACACCAGATGTTATAAGAACACATTTTGGGTATATAGTAAGGCTGAAAAGTAAGATGAAATTAAATCATGGAGGAATTTATATTTTTAATTGGAATAATTTGTGGCATTAGGAGTAATATCTGATAAGAAAAATGAGTCCAGTGAGGAGGGAGGATTTGAGGAAGATTGGAACTAAAAGTTAAGGATATTATAAATAAATATGAACATAGAACCCATAAAAGGTAGAGAGAGTTTTTTACTAGTTTACAACAAGATAGGAAAGGTAGAATTTGAAGGGAAGACAGGAAAGAAATCCAGAATTTCCGATGCTTCCTGATTTGGCGTGGAAACGGAAAGTGTTTAAATAATTCCCATCCGGTCTTGGGCTTTGTGTTTTGGAATCAAAATGCAGAGAGCCTGTGTGTTCTTTGGGATCAGGAGAGACTCTAGGTGCAGCTGGCCTGAGAAAGGGACATCAGAACCTATCAAGGGGGAGTACAACTTTTCAGAAACCCCCACCCTATGTACTGAGACGCAGCAGTCTCGAGTGCCCTGGAGTGCCGGTGCCACCTCCCAGCAGCAAGCAGGGAGCAGCAGGTAGGAGAGCATGAAAATGCTTGTCGTCCAGGGAACCCCAGCAAAGGAATAGGAGACAGAAATGAGACACGCATTTGTCCAGTGAGAAAAACTAGGAAAATATGAAAACAAGATCTATAAAATGTTCTCACCATTTTGTTAAGAGCAAATTAATTTGTTTGTATTTTATAATGTTAAAATTTACTAAACCCTAGCCAGGGAAGATGGCTCACACCTGTAATCCTAGCACTCTGGGAGGCCAAGACTGGCGTATTGCTTGAGCTCAGGAGTTCAAGACCAGCCTGAGCAGGACTGAGACCCATCCCTACTAAAAATAGAAAAGTTAGCTGGATGTTGTGGCAGGCACCTGTAGTTCTAGCTACAGGGGAAGTTGAGGTGAAAGAGGGAGACTTTGTCAGGCAGTTCCTGTGGCTCAAAGGAGTAGGGTGCCAGCCCCATATGCCGGAGGTGGTGGGTTCAATCCCAGCCCCAGCCAAAACCCACAAAAAAAAAAAAAAAAAAAAAAAGCGTGAGACTCTGTCTCAAAAAAAAAAAACTTACTAAGTTCTTTATGAGGATATGATTCTTATTGTACAGGTAGTCTTCGAGTTACAAATATTCAACTTACATACAATTCTTACTTAACAACAGAGGCTACTACTGGTAATAGGTACCTGTTTCAATTTACAAACAAATTCAGCTTAAGAACTCATATATAAAACTTACCTCTTTCATAACCAAGGGACTGCCTCTCTTATATAATGTTATATTTAAAAAAGAGAAACATTGGGGATTAATTTTTACATCTATAATTTGTTGTTTTGATATTCAATAACTATTTGAATGACAGAAAAATTGTACATGTATTAAGAGTAACGTTACATATTCCTTCTTTAATATAACAATGCCAATTAAATACATTTTAAATAGCAAAAACATTTTTTTATGTTGCTTTGCCCTCAGATAAAATTTACTATGATTAAGTATTTTCAAACTTGTTGGGTCAAATAAAAATAATGTGAGATTTTAGAACTAGCTGAGAATAGGAACAATTTAAAAGTCTGAAGCCATTTTCTATATGTTTAAATCTCTATTAGATAGTATGATGTTCTCGTGATTTTGAAAGTTAAAGCAGAAATTTATTCTTCCCTGGATTTATTCCCATCAGGCACCATCACTAAAATATCACTAGGTATTTTCCATTAGTGTGTATGAAACTTGAGGGGCTGACATCTAAGAAATCTGACAGAAATAGTACAGGAGATGTTAGGTTATATATCTAGGTGTAGATGTCACTATGAATATAGGTATGTTAACACAAGTGTATGTGTTTATACCTATGACATTTGATAATGTGTAAGTAGAGATAGGGATACTCAGAAAGAATGATGAGCAATCATAACCTTTCTATGCTCTCTTGTCAAAGGGAATCTATGGAGCTGGCCTTATCCTATATGACTACAGGTGAATGGAACACATATTATTAATAGTTAGGCCGTTCAGAAACCTACTTTTAATTTAATCAGAGGTCATTATTATACTACCTACTGTATTTATGAATAAAGAAGTGTGATTTAAAACAACGAGTTTCTAGTTTTTATATAACTGGCTACTAAACAGTAAAAAATGTGATAATAAAATTATTGGTGTAAACGTGGTTGTAACTACACAGTATACAAATTAAAGCAACTTTTTGAGAGGGATTTGGCAAAATCCATTAAAAAATTCAAATGCACATGCTATTTATAAGAATGTATGATGCCAGAAGCTGGGGTTAGAGAAAATGGGGAGATCTTAGTCAAAATATACCAATAAAAGAATTTATGACCCAACAAAAATGTGGAGAATTGGGCGGCACCTGTGGCTCAGTGAGTGGGGCGCCAGCCCCATATACGGAGGGTGGCGGGTTCAAACCCGGCCCCAGCCAAACTGCAACAAAAAATAGATGGGGGTTGTGGTGGGCATCTGTAGTCCCAGCTACTGGGAGGCTGAGGCAAGAGAATCACCTAACCCCAAGACGGGGCTTAGAAGGTTGCTGTGTGCTGTGAACTATGACGCTACAGCACTGTACAGAGGGCAGTGGAGTGAAACTCTGTCTAAAAAAAAAAGGTGGAGAATTTGGAACTCTAATGTTTTGCTGGTAGTAATGCCAAATGCTGCAGCTGCTTTGGAAAATAGTTTGATTGTTGCTCAAAATGTTAAGCATAGAATATATAATCCAGCAAAGAAATAGATACGTACATCCAGAGAAAAACTTGAACAAATGTTCATGGTAGCATTGTTACAGAAGCCAAAAGGTAGAAATGGCCCAAATGTCCATCAGCTAATGAATGGACAAATAAAGTCTGGTGTTGTGGAGGTAGATAGATGGATTTCTCAGCAGAGCACCCCGCCTCAATTCTGAGGTAACCAGGCAGAGGGCAATTCCTGGGTGTTCTTTAGAAACACAAAGGAGGAAAAGAATCCTGAGGCGCCAGCCCCACAGGTCAGCACTGACCAGGCTCATGCACTTGAGAGTTAACAGATTGGAGGGATTAAATTCATGGATATGTAGTTAAACTAGAAAACCTGGTTGACTTCCTTTCCTGACCGGAACTGGCTTCTCCCTCCCCATCTATTTACATGGACTGCTGGTTGTTTCCCAGTCCCCTGCCCTGCTCTCTATCCAGTCTTCCTGGGAATTTGGAATTATTTCAACCCTATCTTTTGCATATGCACTTTTTTTTTTTTTTTTTTTTTTTTTGAGGGGTGAGTGGTTAGTGTGCCCTGACCTCACAGCTCAGAGCAACCTCAAACTCTTGGGCTTGAGCAATTCTCTTGCCTCAGCCTCCCAAGTAGCTGGGACTATAGGCACCCGCCACAATATACGGCTATTTTTCTGTTGCAGTTGTCACTGTTGTTTAACTGGCCCAGGCTGGGTTTGAACCCGCCAGCCTTGGTGTATGTGGCCGGCGCCCTACCCACCACCGAGCTACCAGCACCAAGCCACGCATATGCGCTTCTGTTAAAAACTAATAAAAAACCTTCTGAAGAGGCCAGGAAGGGGCTGCATTCTGGGTCTACTCAGCCTGAGTTAGTGTAAGCCATCTTCAGGCCTCCTCAAACTTGTTTTTCCTTAAAACTGGTGTTGAGTTAGTTATTTCCAAGGGTTGTTTCCCAGCAGGCATTCAAAGCGGGTCAGGGTTCACTCACATGGATCTATGACGTGTATATATACACCCACACCATATTTTATATATATACACACCATTAATAAAAAAGAATAAAGTTCTGATACATAAAGCAACACAATGAACTTAAAAACATTATGTAAGTGAAGTAGACAATCACAATAATATGGCATATCATATAATTACATTTCTATGAAATGTCCAAAATAGGAAAATCCATAGAGACAGAAAGTAGATTAAAGGTTGGGTTAAGGCTACGCTGAGGGTGTGTGTTGGTGTGTACTGCTAATAGAAAAGGGGCTTTGGGGGGGAGACACCAAAACATAACACTAAATTACAGTGGTGGTTGTACAATTCTGTATTTACTAAAAGTTATTCAACAACGCACACTTTAAAAGGGTACACTCCACATGTAACTTATGTCTCAGTGCTGCTATTAAAAATAAATTTATGGGGGCGGCGCCTGTGGCTCAGTGGGCAGAGTGCCGGCCCCATATACAGAGCACAGCGGGTTCAAACCCGGCCCCAGCCAAAATGCAACAAAAAAATAGCGGG
This sequence comes from Loris lydekkerianus, assembly GCA_963574355.1. NCBI lineage: Eukaryota > Metazoa > Chordata > Mammalia > Primates > Lorisidae > Loris > Loris lydekkerianus. The sequence continues at coordinate 23,638 of CAUYPK010109104.1, forward strand.
GTGTTGTGGCGGGTGCCTGTAGTCCCAGCTCCTCGGGAGGCTGAGGCAAGAGAATTGCCTAAGCCCAGGAGTTGGAGGTTGCTGTGAGCTGTGTGATGCCCCGGCACTCTACCCAGGGCGATAAAGTGAAACACTGTCTGTAAAAAAAAATAATAAAATAAATAAATAAATAAATTTATGGCTCAGATCACAAGAAAAAAGAACTTGAACAGCCTTAATGTATTGATCACAAACAATATTATATTCAGGGATGGCATATCCAGACAACACAAATCCTCTGTAGTTTTAAAAGGAAAGTGAAGACTTTTTATTTACTGACAGAGTAGCCCATTGAGAATTATTTTTAGATGAAAAAACAAAAAGTAAAATAGGATATTCTAATAGGTGGAAAACGTAGAATGCTATATTCTACTTTTCTACTTTGAATTACTACTAATCAAAGTAGTAATTTATGTTACTACTTTGTTAAATCAAACACAATGATTTTTGAAACTTTTCTTCCCCTTACACTATTAGGAGCCCTAAAGTCAAGATGGTTCTAGGTGAGGTTTTTTATTTTTTCGATGTATTATTATTATTCTTCTTTTAGTACTTTACCATTGTTCTGAAGATTCACTTATTTCTCTACCCATGAAGTAAGGTTCTCAGGATTCAAACATCTAAAAATGAGGGCACTCCTGCTTAGGAATTTGAGGTCAATGTCTGCTACACAGTAGTAAAGTCAGCTGAGCAAAATCCCTCAGGCTGAAGCAATGTGAATTTTTTAGCTACATGGTTTACACAGCCTAGGGCTGTTTGATGCCTGCAAACCAAGGGAGTCTGTAGAACCAGCAAGAGAGAAAGTGTTCAAAGTAAGGAGAAGTGTGGCATCCTTTCCCTTCCATCTAGAGTTCTGCAACATAACTGGAAATCACTATGCTATCAAGACGTCTTTCTCTAATGATCAGACTTGATTCTAAGTAGAATTATCATGTTATTCAGACATTAATTTATTAAAAGAGCATTTTGGAAGGCTCCCTTCTTGTTACAGCTCTGGCTGGTTCATCACTGTATCCTTGCACAAAGTTACTCAAGAAGTTATCAAGCAGTTATTGACGTTTATTATTTGGGGTAGATAGTAAGTATATCAAGTATTTATAAGAGAAAGACAAAGAACTTCAATTTTTAAGATTTTTTAAAAATAATCTTGACAATATCGAGCTGATTTATTTGTAAACTTTTATATATTCATGATTTTTAAAATAAAAAAGTTGGAACTTTATTGCTCCTTTTTTATATTGCTAATTATATTAATATGTTTATCATGAAGTTATTTTAATAAACTTTCACAGTCATTTGATTTTTTTACATATATATAAAAATACATTAAAATTTTAGCAATCAGAAAAAATATTTTAAAATGTATAACAAATTGAATAAATTTTCATTCTAAATTCTAAAATAAGTAAATTCATTACATAATTTGTAACTTACAAAAAGAAAACTGCTGAAAGCCAAGGACTGTCACTATTAGGAGCTGTTATATTAAATATGAAATTTGTTCTTTATAACATAAATATATCTGATTAATGTTGCTTTCAAAATTTGATTGATCATCCTGATGTTTCAATTGATCAATCAATTAATGGTAATAATTTTTGTGTAATTTTTAAAAACTGAAATATGCAAAATATTGATTTTTTTCCAGGTGAGATATAGGCTTCCCAAGCAGCTATAATAAAAGGAAAAAAGCAATGACATTTAATTCAGTCTAATTTATTCCCAAGAAAGAGGTGATTGACTGCAGTTCATGAAGTCCATGGCAAATGTTAGATGAAATGGTAAAATTATTCAGAAACACCTAAAAATTAAATTAGGATTCAGAATACTGAATAATAAATTCCATGTAATTCAAATTAGCATTATGATTTAATTTGACAAAAGTTACCTAAAAGGAACAAACTTAAATTGTGAGTACAAATGGGAAGAACTACAGTAATCTTCTAACAAATAAAAAGAAGGTTGATTATAATATCGCATCAAAAGTGTTGGAATTTATATTATTTATAAAACTAAAGATTTATGTAATAGTTATAAAATTAATCCCAGGGTGACAAAGCTATTTTAGCTTGTTATTTTCTTTTTAGTAGTGTGGTACATTGCTTATTTATTAAAAAAAAAAAAAAAAAAAAAAGAGAGAGAGAGAGAGAGAAATTCAAATCTATTTATAAAATATATTGGAGAGCTTAGGAGAGGCCAAACATTGTTGCTCAGGATAATATGAAGCAGAGATAATGCGTCCTTCATGGAGTTTGTAATACAAGGAAAGAAAAGGGGAACAGCCTCCAACAGCCATGAAAATAAATTCATTGTTATGACCTGTGATGAACACCATAAAGAAGAATTCCAGGTTGCAAAGGATTATAAAACAAAAGAATTGACTTTGCATTAACATTATGTTAAATGTTTTTATAAATTGTTATCTAGGTCATTTTCTTCAACTTTTGTATTCCAGTAAGTTGACATCAGTGTGCATAGTAGATACAAAAAATAGCTATGGACGTCTCTATTGTCAGAAAGTATGTCTGAACTGATTCCTTTTTGCTAATATTTCATCTTAGCAGCAATGTGCAAAATTAAAATTCACTCAAATTGTTGATTATTTCTATTGCAACATTCTTTTTTTATATTAAAAGAATAATTCTGGCTTAGCACCCATAGCACAGTGGTTACAGCACCAGCCACATACACCAAGACTGGCAAAGTTCAAATCCAGCCAGGGCCAGCTAAACAACAATGACAACTGCCACAACAACAAAAAAAAATAGCCAGGCCTTGTGGCGGGCACCTACAGTCCCAGCTACTCAGGAGACAGAGGCAAGAGAATCTCTTAAGCCCAAGAGTTTGAGGTTGCTGTGAGCTGTGATGCCTGGCACTCTACTAAAGGTGACATAGTGAGATTGTGTCTCAAAAAAAAAAGAAAGATAATTCTCTCATGATTATATTAAGTGAAATTCCAAAAGTACTGCTTTCCAAACAATATGTAAAATTAATAAGTACACTGAAAACATTAACAAAACAACTGTTTATAAAGTGTTTATTATTAATAAGGATTTCTGTGCAAGTGAGAAATGGGTATGTAGAAGGAAGATAGAAAAACAACAGATGAGGAGAGAAACGTCAAATTCATCTTGTTGAGCCAGGGGCATGTGAGAAGGGTAAGTGAAAGGGATAATGTAGCTAGGAGTAAGTTAGACAGGAAAAGAAGGAAAAGAATACACAGAAAGCAGTTGAATGAACTTGCCAAATTAGGAAAGTTCTGGGTATTTAAGGATTAGTAATCTCATTTGGTTTGAGAGAATTTAAGGTACTTACTGTGAATCATGATTAAATAGGCTAAAAAAGCAGAAAGAAATTAGATTGTTGAAGGGCTTTGAGTGTGAAAGTAAGGAATTTCATGTAATTCGGACATAATGTGTTATTTTTAATCATTATTTAGTAGGAAAGAAAAATTAAACTGGTAGCAAAATTTGTCAAAAAAAAAAGAATACTAAACCATTTGTGAGTACTCTTGAGGTACCTCTTGCATGAATCCTAGAAATGAATGAAGTCACTTTGGGGAATGCAAACTTCTAGCAATGGACCTGGAAATCAGCCTAATTTTAGCACCATAATGTAACATGGTGTTTTCTTGATGTTAGGCTCCTAAGATTTTAATAACCAGAGGAAATTAGGCCAAAATTCTAATTCTTTGCCATAAGACAACTGACTGTGAAACTTATGAAGGTCAATTTGTCCAGGATTCTTTCTACCTTGAAGAAATTAATTTAGCGTCTCAAAACCTCGTAGGTTTATGACAGTTCCCTGATTTACCTAGGGTCATATTATGTACCTTAGACGTTTTCAAAACTGAAAAATCTCAGAATTGTAAAATAAACATGATAATTTTTTGTCCTCAAACCTTGTTGAGAACAAATCAATGTTGCCTTTATTCCCGCTAATTTTAAACCAAATTTTCTGGTATTCCATGTAGTTTTCTAGTACTTTTGCTTATACTTTGCTCTCTGATCTGTTTATGAATCACAGATTCCAGGATTTTACTCTCTCTCCAAAAGCCTCCTACATTGCTCCCTCTGGTGTGACACAAGCAATGGACTCAGCCAGGACTTCCCTCGGTCCCTCTCCTGCAGCGCCCTCTGCCTGCCTGGAGAGCGTGTGCCACAACGGAGGCACCTGCCGTCCCATCTTCCTCTCCAGCGGCACAGCCTCCTTCCATTGTGACTGCCCCCTACATTTTACTGGCCGTTTCTGTGAAAAAGGTAATCAATCTTCATTATTCTTCTGTATTCATTTTTAAAAGCTTCACCAGAGAATGGGATAGAATTGAAACATACAAACATACTGATGAATGCTATAACGAACAAAAAACTTCTGTATAATTATATTTAAAAATAAATTCTAACAGAGTACTTTCTGCTCAGTATTGGATAAACAAAACTCTAAGGTTTTTTTGTTTTGTTTTGTTTTTTGCATTAGAAATGCCATTAAAAGTAGCGGAGCTGGTGGGTTCAAATCCAGCCCAGCCTGCCAAACAATAATGACAACTACAACCAAAAAAATAGCCGAGCATTGTGGTGGGCACCTGTAGTCCCAGCTACTTGGGAGGCTGAGGCAAGAGAATCACTTAAGCCCAAGAGTTTGAGGTTGCTGTGAGTTGTGACACCACTGCACTCTATCCAGGGCAACAGCTTGAGACTGTCGAGAGAGAGAGAGAGAGAGAGAGAGAGAGAGAGAGAGAGAGAGAGAGAGAGAGAGAGAGAAAGGAAGGAAAGAAGGAAGGAAGGCCATTCAAAATATATCTTCAATTGCCATGTAAAGTAGGAGTTAAAATCAAATGCAGCATTATTATTTAGTTATTTCTAAAATTATGGTGAATCCTTTATCACCATGGAGACAATTAGGTTTTAATTAATACTATTTTTATTGCTTAATGGCTAATCAAATCACTACATTTGTATATTTTATATGCACAGCCCCATATTTAAATTTAGCATTTAGGACGAGTACATTATTTTCGATGCTTAAGAATATGGTTTTAGCCTTAATGGAACCATTTATGAATCAAAAAAAATTACCCTATTGTCAACATCCAATAGCCTTCTAAGATGTTTTCAGTTAATCAAGGCAGTGCCAGCCAACTAAAGCCAGAACCGTTCTGGACACATTACAAGGCTTCAAGTCATGATGCGGAGAACTACATGCCCCAACACTGACAAGTGTCCATTGTTGTCTATGTAAAATTAATCATTAGTTCTAAATTAGGGAGTCTGGGATGGGGATTACTATTGGATTACAACAGAGAGTGAAGAGAATTTCATCACTTATCTAAGATTGTATTAAATATTTCCCCCTTTTAGTACTAAAATGTAGGACTCCCTAAAGTTAATTCAAAGGTACATATGTATGTTATTTAAATGACCTTGTGTGATAAATGTAACATTCAGCCAAGTAAGCAAAAACAGTAAAAAAGCACAGAAATGGAAAGTTTATTTTCATGTTTATTTTAAACACCATATGAATATTCTTATAATTCAAAAATTTTAACTGTAAAATGCTTTTGAAGATACATCAACGTGGCTTGATTTTTGAACACATTGATGTGTATGTGAAATATCATGAGGTTTGCATAGGGCTGCACTTAAGACCATTTATATATTACATTCGGAGTAGAAGTTTGGGGGATTGAATTCAAGTGCTAAAGCTCTTTTAGATTCACATTTCACCAAACTCTGAGAAGACTTTTTCTTTAATTTTGTGCTATGTGGTATCTTTGAAAATTATCCTTTTTATCTCTCTTAAAATATACTTTGATATTTTAATGCTTTATATTAGCTTATCTCCTTCCTGGTCAGTAGCTTTACACATATGAGGAATAACCCCCTAAGCCATCATTTCTCCCTGCCCTACTGAACCCCTACCTTCTGCTTTAACTTTTTACCTATTAGCTTTAACACTTCACAGAGTAACCTATGCCTTCTTCCAGAAAACAAGAAATTCAGGTATATTTCTGGTTAAGCCAAGTCTTGACTGAGGTTTAACACATTTGGTATTTTGAGTGCCAGAATGTAGGAAACTGGAACTTGGGGGAAAAAAAATGGTCATCTCCCCTGTATTCATCATTGGAATTATTTTATTTTATCATATTGTTAATCACTCTCTACCTTCTATATTTTAACCATTTTTCCTGTTGAATTTATAATATTATAAAAACTAATATATTAGATGACAATGTTTTGGTAAGTACTAGATAATCTACTATAGAATATTTCTTTTTAAATGCATAGTAATCGGATACTTTGAATGATATTTGCATGAATAAATATGAGCAACTGGAAATTGCCTTTCTAAAATAATGTTTAATTCATTAATATCTGCATCTGATACACTAAACAAAATTCATGCACTAGGACTCTTTTTAGACTATGCGATATCATAGTTCTATCTGTAATTTCATGATATTGCCTCTTTAGTATTTCAACATAATCCACAGAGTGCGTTGGGATGTGCAGCTTCAGAATTAAAAATATTTTTAAATATAAAATTGATAGATATTTATTTTTAATAATTTTTAAACATTTCCCTCTTAAATTTGAATAAAATGCCTGCTTCTTTCAGTCATAACAAAAGCCTAGAGCAGGTTTGTGTTTTCAAACTAACGCTATAAATATTATTTGTAATGGTATATGCCTTAGAACCCACACTAAAAGATGTTGACTGCTGCCTAAGGCTGTGATTCAGGAATCTGGTACCAAGCTACAAATTTTTGTGTATGAACTAGGTTGGCCAGATGCCATAATTTTTAAGTTTAAATTTCAGTAAACAGTATTATATATCTGTTTCAATTGCCTGGCAAAAACTTTGCTTTGAATAAGCAGTTCCTAAATCTTCCTATTTATGTTTATTATATGGGTTTATATAATTTCTTAAAAATGTGTTTGCCATTAGATGCTTAGAATTTTGCAGATAAATCAGAATTTACAGATAGACTACCAAGAAAATAATTTCTTAAATGAGTCCCTTTCTTAACTGAGTACAATTAACACTTAAAATATGTAAACTTCTGGTTCAGGAACAAAATTTGCATAACGTTATTGTAAAGAGTTATGATTTATCAGACACTGCACTGAACGCTGCATGCATATTGTTTTACTGAACCCTCACAGTAACCCAGCTAAAGTAAGCTTTATAAATTACCCCCATTTACAAATGAGAGCTCTAGAGTCTAAACTTGTTACATTAATTTCCCAAGGTCGCACAGCTTGTACGTGGTAGAAATGGGATTAGAAGTACTCTTCACTGACTCCAGAATTCACATTTAACCACCATGGTATATCGCTGCCCAAGTTAGAAAATTGAATTTAATGTGATGGCATGACATAGGATTTTTAAACTGTTCCAGTCTTTCATCTGTTTATTAACAGCATCTTTATTTCAAGAAGAAAAGAAATTTTGCTTAAAAAAGTAAAATTTCAAAAATCAGAAAACCAAAGAAGTTAATATTGATCTAATAATTTTTTAATGAAAACGCTATTATCATACCTCCATAAATTAAACTGAAAAACACATCAGGTGACCCCCCAAAAGTTGTCACATGGTCAGTCATTTTCAAAATTATTTCACTCAAACTAAAAGCATAGGAAGTCATTTTAAGAGTATTTGAATTTCAGAAAAGTCTAGACATAAAAGAACACGACTGAAAAAGTTTTGATTGCACAGACATCTAGATGTAAAGATATTTTGGAAATTGATTTTTTTTCTTCATAAGCCTTGCTTCTTTTAACTTTTAGTTATTCTAAACATGTGAAAGAATGTTAAAGTATTTTATTTAAACAACTTCGATGTTTCACATCAAAATGGAGGTATAAATTAATGTATATGCCCATACCACTAGATTCAGTAACACAGAAAAGAGTTTGGGGGGTGGAGGGGATATGTTATCCAGTAATGGGTCACCCACACACTTATTTCCTGTCTATTTGGCATTGTATCGTATATTCTACTTTATCAAATCATTAACAATCAGCTAATAATACTGTCTATGGAATTGATTAATATAAATATAAATATATATTTAGTGAATGCTTCATGCATGTTATTTTACTCAACCCTCAGAATAATAATCCAGCTGAAGTAAGCTCTGTAAATTACCCCCATTTGCAAATGAGAGCTCTAGAGTCTAAAGTTGTTACATTAATTTCTCAAGGTCACACAGCTTGTACGTGGTAGAAATGGGCACACACTGTCTCAATTCATATTGGCTCAACCTTGTTGCCTACTTTATCTCAATAATGTTGCATGAAACCACGGGAAACATAAGACCATATTCTTTTCTTTGTTTTATGTAGCTGCAGACAGGCAGATGGCTGATTCCTACTGTAAAGTTCAGAGTGACAGATTTAGAATATCAGTGCCTTGTGGTGGGGGAAAGCGTATGCTTCTGACTATTAATTACAGTATTAACATTTTTTAAGCAGCCACATACTTTTTAGTGTTCCATGAAACAGTTTTATAAATAGTTCAATAAAGGAGTATTTAAATGGCGTCCATTAGGAGCAAGAAATCTTTTCTTTATTTGATATCCTGACTGCTTATATTCCATATATGTTTAAAGGGTAACTGTACTGAGTCAATTACAAACCTAGAAATAAAAATGAGAACTTTTAATAGATATTTTGTTGTGTTAACAATTTTTTTTTAAGGCTGCTTTGATGTCAGTGTTTGTTTTCACTATAATTGAAATGTATTGGGAAGTTGTATTCAAGTAGCCTGAGTTTATTATTGACTTCAAATCAGGGCTGCATGTCAGACATTCCAAAGCCAAAAAGGTAGAGAAACAGAACATGAGTGAGATTTCCATAGCCAGTGATTTGTCTCCTTTTCAGAGAATTAATAGTCGACATCATCATAATAAAACCAGGAAATAGGTGTCTGCCTTTTCAAACATAAAACCCATGCCTGAAAGTCTGTCTTTGAAATCAGAGAGCAATGCTGCATTTTTGTTAATAAATTACAATGGCTGAAATATTAAGATGTTAAATTGAAAATGAATGGGAATTGAAGTCAAGGACAGGGTTGAAGGGGAGATAAGATTATCTGTTATCGAAGAGAGATTTCATTTTCTTTTTTTTTTAGGTTACAATGTTTGCATTTATTAGTCAGAGCCCCTCTTACAATTGAGGTGTGCCATACACCCTAACACTGTGCCCATTAAGTGGAGAACACCCATCCCTCTCCCTCCCCTCCCCCACTCCCTCATTTTCCTGCTCCCCACCTTGAACCAATTTGAGTTTTTCTCTTAATGTGGGCATGTATTAGATCATCTACTAGCTTGATGTCAGTATTGAGTATGGAGAAGATTTCGTTTCTGAAGGCAGGGGTGAGCTGGAGCCCTCCAATCTGCTGACCTCCTCACCACTGTCAGCTACTATATTCTCACTACAAACAGTTGGAGAAAAAGAAAGTCCACAGCCTATCCTGGTGCCTATTACGATGCTTTAAGTCTCCATGGGTTTAGACCAAGGCTTGGCAGGGCAGGGTTCCTTCCTGGAGTTTCTATGGGATGATATATTCCCTTGCCTTCTCCGTCTTCTGCAGATTCTCTGCATTGCTTGGATCAGGGATCCTTTATCCATCTTCAAGGCAAGTGATGATGGGTTAATAGTTCTCATATCACTCAGACCTATTTTTCCATCTCCCTTTTCTACACTTAATGACCCTTATTGTATAGAACCTGAGATAATCTAGGATAATCTCTGTATCTCAAAGTCAGCTGATTAACAATCTTAATTCCCTCTGCAATCCCAGTTCTCCTTGGTCATGTAAAGTAACATATATGCACACAATTTAGGAATTGGGATGTGGACATCTTTGGGTGGTGGCTAGTATCCTGCCTAACTCAGGATTTCTGGTTGTTTCTCAGGAGATTTACAAGATCATACAGAAGAGGGAATTTATTGCATAGATATCCAATAGATATCTGGTGCTCATAGAATTGCGGGAAGAATATGAGAATGTTTCCTAAGGCCAAGCAGTGAGAACCATAGTGGGGCTCATTCAGAAACAGGCTGTTCTATCTACCCCCACCACTGTGTTTGAATTCAAACTGCCATCATGTTCTGAGTCATTAGCTCAAGGTTTTTTCCCACCATCTACATCAAACTCCTTTCTTTACATTGCATAATTGATAATTTCTCATTTATACATTCCTTTTTAATATTACCTTCCAGTTCCCCTTCTGGAACGTAACATATTCTCCAAATTAAGTACCACCC
>CAUYPK010109108.1:0-12607 GCA_963574355.1 Loris lydekkerianus
TTTCACATATACCCTTGTAAGATGCACCGCAGGTGTAATTCCACCAATCCCCCTCCCTCCTCCCACCTCCCCCCTCTTTCCTCTCCCTTTCCACCTTCAGCCTTCCCCCTATTCTCAGGTTATAACTGGATTATATCTTTCATGTGAAAGCCCTCATATAGGTTTTCCAGCCCTTTTGTATGTTTTTTTTTCATGAGAGGGATATCTATGATTCTTATATTTTACAGTTTTACATAATACCATACTTCTTGTAGGCTTTTTTTGTTGTTGTTGTTCATTTGTTCTTTATTTCTGACTGATGGTATTAATTCAAAACAGCTGTTTTAAAGTGTGGAAATTCTTTCTTATGCCTGTTCTAGTCTGTTTAAAGCTTTCTACTGTGTTTTGTATTTTGTTAAATGAAATTTTCATTTCCAAAAGTTATATTTTCTTTTTTTTACTATGTCTATTTCTTTAGAAATATTTTTTTCATTTCCTAAATTATTCTTCTGGTTTCTGTGAGTTGGTTTTCTACTTTGTCTTCAATTTCATTTAGTTTCCTTATAATTCTTATCTGTTGTTTCAATATTTTCATTTGGGTTGGGATCCATTGGTAGAAAGCTGCTGTCTCACCTTGGGGGATGTCCTTTGCTCTGAATTTTCATACTTCCAGCATTCTTATGTTGATTCTTTCTCATATGCAACAGCTATCACTTCTTAATTTTGGATTGTCTTTTGTTTAGATGGGGTTTTTCCTCTCCCTTCACTCATATAAGTGTATTTATAGCATATGTTGGGTAGAAACTCTGGTTTTGCTGGTAAGTGCTTTGATGTTGATCTAGGTTCTGGATGGATACCTTGTTTTAAATATCCTTAGTGTGGTGTTCTTCTCAGTTGGTAGTTGCTGATAAGTTAAGTGAGGATAAGCTATGTGTGGACAGATTCTCTGTCTCTTGTTGATGGGGGAAGATGGAGGTTTTTGAAATCCTTTCTCCTTCCCCAGCCCTGTGACTTTTTAAACATGTGAATCATATTGGTACATCCAATTTTAATCTCTGAAAAGGTAGGTGATGCTTTTGGTAAGAACCAACCACCCCCTATATGATTAAGTCAATAAATTTTGTCAAGGGCTGTACAAATTAACCTCCCTACCACTAGGCAGTGCTGGCTGGGGGAGGATACAAAAAGTTACAGTGTTGCTTTTTGTGCCTATGACCACTTCTAGCACCTTTGGAGAAGCACTAGACTGCATCAGCTGGCAGGCAAGGCCTTGGAACTTATAGGTGAGTCTGTATTCTTCACTACAGCAGAGGCAGGTGGCAGGGTGAGGCTAGGTGGGTCTCAGGTGAGTCTGCTGCACAAAAGTCACTAAGGTAGCTATTTCAGTAGGGGCTGAGATCTTGCCCAGGTTGCTAGGAATACCCACCAGGGAGGGGATGCAGTGCCTCACCAAGCCAGAAAGATAGCTTGTGGGTTCAAGGCCATTTGAGATTCACAATGTCGATGTCAAGAGTGAATTTTGCTCTTATCCCCAATCTTCTGCTTCACGGTTTCTCTCACAGTGTCTTTCAGCAGGCAGGAGCCCATACAAGCCAAGATCCCCAGAAGTGGTGCTGCAGATGGGAGCTTCCTTATCTAGCATCCCACCCTCGGCTGAAAGTACACTCCTCTGTGGGCAGGGGTGCCCCATGAGTGCACAGCAGCTCAGATCCCCACTGCACTTTCTGCTTATTTCTACCCAAATGGATTCCCTTGCCTCTCAAGATTAGTTCACAAATCTCTGTTCTGTGCCACTGAGCAACATGATGGAGTCATATGGAAACAGAGTCTGACCTTCAGGACTTGGCCCTCAGAGATCAATCCATGACAATACCAGCAAGAGGTGTGTGCTGGTCTCAAGTTACCTGTGGGTTGGTTACTCAAGCAGTTTTGATGTTCCCTATGCTTCAGGGTGTGCCCTGCCCTGGTGGAGCAGTTGGGTGAGCAGTACCAGGGAGAGCAGTGAGTAGGAGCTCATAGTCCAAGCACCCTTTAGTCCTCTGCAGGTTTTTAAAAGGAAAGGGTTTGAGTCCCACTCTTTGTGGAAGCCTCAGCGTGTGGATGCAACCATTTCTGGGAGTTCTAGCCCAATAGTCTCTCTTCTCATCTAGGGTTGGAGGAAAGGAAGAGAAGGAAAAGGGCCTAGATGGAGGAAAGCTAGAACTCTGGTTGTTTTTGTCCCTCTTTCTGGAAGAGGGCTCACCTAAAATGCCTAGGCTCTGGGTCACACTTATCCTCTGGGACCCACCAACCCCTGTGGCTCCTGGAGTCTTGGCTCAAACTGGAGAATGTTTTGTGTGGGAATGAGAAAAATGAGAAGTGAAGGGGTGAAGCTGCCTTGAGAGGACAAGGGCACACAGTGGATGCAAAAGCAATTTGGCAGCTGCCATCTTGGTTTGCATCTGTGTGATAGGAAGCAAGCCTATCAGGGCTGGCAGACTGGGGCTTCGTCCTCAAGAAACTCCCAGTTCCATAATGTAGAAGTGTATGGCACACCTCTTTGGTGCAAGACATAGATACAAGAGGGACTCTACCTAACAAATTGAAATATTGTCATTTGGTTGTTTGTACCCTCACATTAACCTGAAATTTAAAATATAAAATAAAAGGCCTTTTAAGAACTTGGGGGTCTCCTGACTGCCAGAGATGTGGGAGCGGGAGAAACACTTGTCTTCATGAGGCTTTCTAAATTCCTCAGGATATGTGAGTGTTTTTGCACACCATAGTTTCTGAAACACTCCACAAACTTTGCTAACCAGGTTTAGTTGTCTATTATGTGTCTTAGCTGTAATCTTTTGCCTCAGATCAGCAGAGAGTGTTTGTTTTCCTTACGGTGTTTTAAAATAATGCTTATGGCCCAGCGTGGTGGTTCATGCCTGTAATCTTAGCATTCTGGAATGCCAAGGCAGGTGGATCACCTGAGCTCAGGAGTTCAAAACCAGCTTGAGCAAGAGTGAGCTCCCATATCTAAAAATAGAAAAACCAGCTGGGCGTTGCAGTGTGCATCTTAGTTCCAGCTACTCAGGAGGCTGAGGCAAGCCAATCACTTGAGTCCAAGAGCTTGAGATTGCTGTAAGCTATGAAGCCATGGCACTCTACCCAAGGCGATAGAGTGAGACTCTGTCTCAAATAAACAAAAATAAATAAATAAATAAATAAATAAATACTTACAACTTTGTTACCCTGAGTGAGTTCAGAATTAGGCCAAATGACAATGAGTGCATCCATCCTTTAGGAAATGTCTAGAGTGAACAGATTAGAAAGACAAACATAATAATTTGAAAATAAAGTCTACTCTTCACCTTCTGGGAGCAGGGACTAGGATTACACACTTGAAATATGGACTTTCTTCCTTAATACTGCCAGTGTGCAGGCCAGGGTGGGATGAGAGCAGTCAAAATCAACACAAAGCTTTCCTATGAGTTTAAAATTCTCTTTTTCTTTATAACATTGTTTGCCGTAAAACTTCAACTGTTTTCCAGATCTCTAACAGAATTTTGTTTTATAATTTATACTTTTTTCTTTGATGTGTCTGTGAAAGAATGGTAGCTTTCAGCTGCCTAGATTACAATTTCCCTGCTGTGTCCTCACCACTGTGCATTTTTGTCTTTATGCTAACAGTTAAAACACTGGTGTAGATCTCACAACAATATATTTTTATTTTTTTTATGTCTTCTAAGTGTACTAAAATAAAACATTAATATACCTTTAAAAAACAAATTTACTTTTTCTATATAATAGACTTTGATCATAAATATGGTTTTGTTTTTTCCTGACATACTTTTTGAACTTTGTCTCCAGATGATATGAAATTGTATTCTCTAAGAAAGTGCTCCTGTAGTAAATATTGTCTGGGTTTTCTGACTACTATAGCAAGAAAAAACAGTTGTGTATTGTTTAATATTAAACTTTTTTCAAATAATCTAAATAATATGCAGAATATATTTTAATAGTGTAAGATAACATTTATTTGTTGTTTAGTTTGTTTCTAATAACTAAAAGATACTTTTAATTTTACATATATAAATATATGTAAAAATTTATGGTCTTCCCAACTTAAGCTCTTTGTAGAAATGCATAAGTTTTTGTAATTAAATATTTCATTTAGATGTTTAAGCATACAGTGATACTCTATAAATGTCATCTAATTTAATACTTTTACGAGAAGCAAGACAACACCAATATTGCTTTGAAATAGTCTGAAGTTATTTTGAAAAAACTATTTGAATTGAATTTTTATTATTTTAGAATAGCTTCTGATTTGTATAAAAGTTGTAAAGAGAGTATAGATACTTCCCATATTCTCCATTTGTCTTTCCCTATTACTGAGACCTGCTATTAGTTAGATTTGTCACAACTAGTGAAACAATACATTAGAAGTAAGTAATGTCCACATTTTATTCAGATTTTATTGAGTTTACCTGATGTCTTACCCCCCTTTTAAAAATTTTCAGAATATTAGGGGGTGCACATGTTCTTTATATACTTTGTTTTTGTATAGATTGAGTCAAAGTTGTGAGTGTCATCTTTACACAGTGTGTGCCCAGTACCCAGTTGGTATGAATTTGCCCATCCCCTCCCCCCTTCCAGCTGCATTTTCATTGAGATTTACTCACACAATGCACTTAAGTATTGTGTTAATCCCTTAGTTCCAATTTGTTGTGGAGTCCATGTGTTTGTTTATCCATTCTTGTAATGTTTCCTTAGCAGAATGATCTCCAGTTCCGTTCAGTCACAAGATATTAGATCAGCATTCTTTTATGCCTGAATTGTACTCCCTAGTATGCATATCCCACTTATTAATCTATCCATGTACTGGTGGACACGTGGGTTATTTCCATGTCTTTTCAATTGTCAATTGTGCTACTGTAAACATTTGAGTGCAGGTGTCTCTTTCATAAAATGGCCTTTTTTCTTTTGGGTATATACCCAGAAGTGTGATTGCTGGATCAAATAGTATGTATATTTTAAGTTTGTGGAGGAATCGCCAAACACTTATTTATTTATTTATATTATTTACTTTTTTTTTTTTTTTTGTAGTTTTTGGCCGGGGTCTGGTTTGAACCCACCACCTCTGGTCTATGGGGCCAGCGCCCTACTCCTTTGAGCCCCAGGCACCAACTCCAAACTCTTTTTAAAATCCCAGCATCTCATCCCAGATACAATATTATATTTAGTAATTAAATATGTAACTTCAATAAAGTTCAAATTCATCTTTTTTGTGATTATATTTTCATGATTATAATTTAATTTTGACTTTATTCTTTCTTTTTTTCCCATGTAATTATTATAGTTTTGCATTTTACATTTAGGTTTAATACATATTTGCTTTAATTTCTGTGCATAAGTTTATTTTTTCCTATAGATGCCCAGTTTTTTCAGCACCATTTATTGAAAACCCTATTCTTTCTCTATTGCATTGTATTTTATCCTGTGTCAAAGATAATTTTTTGTCAAGAATAGTTCTTTGGATCCTTTACTTGACTCTTATTTCTGCATCATTAATTTGTGTGTTTATTCTTTCAGCAATATGTCTTAATGGCTTTTTAATAAGTCTTAAATTCAGAAAATGTGAATCCTCCAACAATGTTCTACTTTTTCAGAATTTTATTGGCTATTTGAGGTCCTTCACCTTATGACATTATACTATTTTGGGATAAATTTGTCAACATGTATAAAATATCTTGCTCTAATTCTATTTTTTTAATCTATAAATTTAGCTTGAAAAATCTGATATCTTAAAATATTGAGTCTTCTAATCCTCAAAGTAATGAATATTTATCAATTTATTTTGACATTTTTTCCACCATTATTTCAAATATTTCTTCTGCTTTTTTCTCATATTTTTTCTCTTCTGGGATTCCATAAACATGACTGTTACACATTTTGATAGTGTACTATAGAGCATGGATGTTTTCTTTTATTCTAGTTTCTTTCTCCCCCGGTAGTTAAATCTGGGATATGCCTGCGGACCTGTCTTCAGGATGTTGTTTCTTCTCATGGCCTTTTCCAATCTGTCAATAAGCACATGGAAGGCACTCTTCATTTATGATACCACACGTTTTATTATCTAACATTTCTGTATTATTTTCTTGTTAGTATTTTCATCCCTTTGCTTACATTGTCTATCTCTTTATGTTGTCTACTTTTTTTTCTATTAGAAAACCTAACATATGAATGAGATTTATATATTCTGCATAATAGTTCCAATATCTATATCATATTTGGTTCTAGTTCTCATAATTATTTTATCTCTTCAGAGTGTGTTTTCCTTTGCCTTTTGGAGATTGGTGTTTTTAGAATGTGTGTCCTCTCCAAAATTTATGTTGAAAATTCATTCCTATTTTTTTAGTATTAAGAGGTGGACCCCTTTGGGAAATGACTAAGTTATGAAGGCTCTGCACTGATAAACTGATTAATGCCCTTACAAGAGGTTTCAAAGAGAATTAACCTTTCTTGACTTTCCACCTTCTTTTATGTGAGGACGCAGCAGCATGGTGCCCTCTCCAACGCAAAACACAAGGCCCCCACCAAACACCAAACCTGCCAATGGTTTCACTGAGTCTTTTGTACTCTAAAACTGTAAGGCATCCATTTCTATTGTTTATAAATTACCCGTTCATTGACATCTTCATGTAGCCATATAAACAGACTAAGAGAGGTGCCTTATAATTATTTATTATTAAATAGAACATTTATCAAGTAGTTGGAATTGAAGGAAATAGAATTTTGGTGTCAGTATTTAGGCTGAGTTGATGGGACTTGGTCTATGTTTACTGTTTGTTTGGAATATAAATACTTGAGTCTTCAAAGTCTTCTAGTGTCTGCTTTTGTCTTTCTTCTTGACTGTGGATTTTCATGCTGTGTTGTCAGATCCTCCTCAAAATGGATAACGACACACATATATATATAGGGAGAAGAAGATGGACCTACACTATTGTGCAAGCTGGCAAGTCCAAATCTGAAGGATGGACCAGCAGTGTGGAAAAGCAGGAAGAACTGATAATCCCATTTAAGTCCAAAGGCAGCCTACTTCCAGAATTTCCCAGGAAGGTCTATCAGCCAGCTCCATACAGGACTTTAGCCTATTGGATGATGCCTATGTAAAGATGCATAGCAATATTCTTTACTACAAGTGCAGTGGTTTAAATGTGGATCTCAGGGCTAGTATGGTGATTCATGCCTGTAATCCTAGCACTCTGGGAGGCTGAGGTGGGTGGATTTCCTGAGCTCAGGAGTTCAAGACCAGTCTGAGCAAGAGTAAGACCTCACTCAAAAAAATAGCTGGGCATTGTGGCTGCTGCCTGCAGTTCCAGCTACTCAAGAAGCTGAGGCAAGAGAATTGCTTGAGTCAGATAGTTTGTGATTGCTATGAGCTATGATGCCACAGCACTCTACTGAGGGTGGCAAAGTGAGACTGTCACAAAAAAAAAAAAAGTAAAATATAAATATCATCCAAAAGCACTCTCACATAAATTTGTATATTTAGAGTAATGTTTTATCAAATATCTGGTCCCTGTTAACTCAGCCAAACTGACACAAAATTAACTATCACACTTACATATTGCTCTTGAGAGAATATGTGTCTTGTAGCTCTTTCAGTTCTAATCTACTGTTACTATACTAGAACCCTAGGGTGGTGGTAATATTAAAGAAGCAAAGCTTTTCATTTAATGTTCCATTAAATCTCATATTTGAACCTTATCTTGGAGCTCTAATTTTTCTTAGTTTCTTCAGTAGAATAGTCCATGTTACCCCTCCCTCCTGACCTTATTCCCCTTCCTGTCCACAGCATTGTCGATGTATTTTCTTGAATTATAAACCCCCAGCTGTCACAAGAAGTCTGGCAATCTAGAGGATGGAGGGATTAATTTCTTTTCCCAACATGAGATAAAATTTTAGAATTGGTCTCTGGAATCTTTTTCCCTACAGCAGAAGCCTTTGTTGCATAGAAAGTCTTCATGTTTTTCACGATTGTTGCTTTTTTCCTCTCTCATCGTAGGTAGGAGGTCCTCACATGCCCAACCTGATAGGATTTATGGAGATAAAGCCTATGAAATTATGCCGTCCCTGAGCCTGTCACTCTCAGTAGTGTCTCACTGTCATACTACCTCACATTCTGACTCCAGCTATTCACCAAAGTACCTTTAAAGTGTTCCTGTCAGTTAGTGCCACCCGTGAAAGACCTCATTTAAACAAATCTTCATTTCTCAGTATTCACTTGTCATTGCTTCTTGGCCTTTTGGTTAAAATCAAGTGCGGTATCTGTATTCGCTCGCCTCTCCATATTTTGGGAAGATGGGTTGCATTGTTAATTCAGCATTTTAATTCAATCATTTTCTAAGCAGTTTTGGAAAGCTCTGACAACATTCCCAGTGAAAAGAAAAGAAATTATTTCACAGAATTATGAATGCATCAGCAGTCTCTGGGTTTTCCTCAGAAGGGAAATTTTTCATATGTGAATGCATGAAACGCTATCATTCAGAAAATATTTATCAATTATTTTGTAGAAGCAAATTTTGCTGAAAATGATATAATTTGCAACTTTAGCCTTCAAAAATTAATTTTAGTTTATATGGTATTTTTTATAAGTGTATAACCATTTTACCTTCAATTTTTCTTTTACTTTTATAAATAATTCACAATTTTTTCATTTGAATAATAACATCATGAATTTATCATTAAAACTTTGGGTTCTCACTCCCCAAATATGTATATTTAGTTAACCATCTTCTCAAATTAGAGATGCAAACACACTATTTTTCCAAATATTTGTTTAATTCCTGGCAGACTGCTTTAGAAATTCCATCCAATGAAGCTGTGTTATAAAAGCAGCTAAAGAAGTGTGAGCTATTTAATTAACAGTTCTGCTGAATATAAACGGAAGATTAACATTATGTTCACACATTTTAAGTTGAAGGGAGTTCTTTGCACCTAATGTGTTTGATGCGAAATTTATTCTGGAGGGAGAAGGTTAATCTACATTACCCACCTTTTCATTAAAAAAAAAAAAAAAAAATGTCAAGGAGTGTTTTAGGCCAAAATGGGAATAGGTAGAAATAGTGTTAGAAATAATTTTTATTTGATTTGATAGATGGATTAATCCTTCTCTAACACTAACATATTGAATAATATGTTTGATTTGTTCTGTTTAATTTTATTCTGGTATCCTGAAAATAATTGAACTTCAAAAGAAAATGTTTTTTTACTATCTCTAATTAAATGATGATTTTCCTTATGATATTAAATTTTATAGTGTTTAAAAGCAATGGCATATGTCATATAATGTCATGGCTATTTTAATGCTTCAAAGCATAAGAAAAAGGGGCACTATCATACTTCTTATAAGGTACAGGGTATAATTAATAATTAACCATATGCAATTGCACAATATAGATAACGCCAGACAAATATATCTTTAAATATCAATAAACAAACCCTAAATAGTGCAGAAACAAATGGAATCAAATTAGACTTTAAAATAATAATATATTATAACTAAATGGGGATTGATTTCAGGAATGGAAGGTTGATCATAATTAAGAAATGTATTAAAATATGTATAAATTTCAGAGAGTAACAGTACAGTAATATACATACACAGAAAATATTTGACAAAAATGCAACACCAAGTAGCCAATCAAAAGTTAAATAAGAGTTTATTCATTTTATTTAATACGTAAAAGGCATATCCTCAGCCTAAAAATCATAATTTCTCTCTCTGTGTGTCCCTCTCTCTTTTTCTCTCTGTAGGTATGTATTTAATGTTCCACTATAGTCAAAACTTGGGCAAGAAAGGTAATTTCAGGGAAAATGTCAAGTTCCTGTCTTTCTAAAGAAACAGTGAAAAAATATGTCAGAATTAACTTTTCCATAACTCTGAATAGTCAAATCAACCAAGTGAATAGTTACAGCAACCAAGTGAACCAAGAGAAAGATATCTTAAGAATGACAGCAAGGCTTGGTGGCATTTTGACTTAGTCTTGCTTCATCCCTCTCTCCTAGAATGTCGAAGATGATGTATTCCCAAAGATGAACACGTCTATGTTCCTAATGTGGGTATCTGGTTATGAAAGAAGAGCAGACTTTATTCTCAAGGAATATTTGCCTATTTTGACCTGGCAGGGGCTTCCTTGATTGACTCATGTGAGACACTTGACTTTGTTTAGCCTAATTCAGATTCTTTTAGGGTTGAAAAGTGCCTAAGTGGATGGCATTGTTTGACATTATTCAAAGGAAAATTAATAAGCATATTGCCTGGGACAAAAATTACAGTCAGGACAAGTAATAGACATGCAGAAGAGCCTTGGAGAAAAAGATTTGGAAAGAGTTGTTTTTAAGAAACCATGGCTTTTGAAAGCTCCTGTATATATTGGGGTATCTAAAAAATCATGCACATATTCAGAGAAAATGTCATACTCAGAAAAAAACTGACAAAGACCTAACCTTTCACCTCTAACTTATCTCTTAGTACAAGCAGAAAGTGTAGGTTATGGAAGAGATATAAATAAACTGTTGAGGCGATAAAGGAGTGTCACAACACAGAACTAATCAAAAAATATTGGGAAACTTTTTACTTGATTGTTTTTCTTCTCATTTTATGGCTCCAGACCTGCACGGAAATTTTGAAAAAAATCAGTATCTTACCACAGCCTATAAGAACAGAGATTTGTAGGATTACACCTATGGTGCATCTTACAAGGGTACATGTGAAACTTAATAAATGTAGAATATAAATGTCTTAACTCAATAACTAAGAAAATGCCAGGAAGGCTATGTTAACCAGTGTGATGAAAATATGTCAAAATGTGGTCTATAAAACCAGTGTATGGTGCCGCCCTATGATGGCAAAAAAAAAAAAAAAAAAAGAAGAACAGAGATTTCAGAGATCACACATGACAAAGAATACAATCTTTAAAAAATAGTATAGAAAAGGAGTGAAACAAAAAACTATAATGCATAGCAAAGAATGATGACAAAACCTAAGGAGGGTGAATAGTTTGATTCTCAGATTTATCATATTATAATACTCAAAATGTCTAGTTTTCAACAACAAAAAATGAGATAGGCAAAAGTATAGCTTATGTAGAGGAAAAGAAGAAATCAATAAAAATTGGCCCAGAGGAAGCTTACATATGCACTTTCTAGAAAAAAGACTTTAAATTAATTGCCATTTTATAGTCTCAAAAGCTATAGGAAATCATGGACAAGAGTATCGCCTAAGCCCAAAAGCTGGAGGTTGCTGTGAGCTGTGACACCACTGCACTCTACCCACAGCAGCAAAGTAAGACTCTGTCTCTAAAAAAAAAGAAAGAAAGAAAAAGTTCTAAGAGATCTATCAGACACCATTGACTATACCAACATACACACACAGAGAGTCCCAGAAGATGAGAACAACGAAAAGGTAGAGAGAAAATTTGAAGAAATAATTGTCAAAACTTCCCAATACATGAATCTACAAATGAGAAACATTTTAACTCTGTTGAAACACAAAGAGAGAATCTTGGAAGCATCAAGAAAAAAAGTGATGCATTACTAAAAGTAATCCTCAATAAGATTAACAGCCAAGTTCACACTAAGAACCATAAAAACCAAAAAGGAGTGAGGTGAGATATTTAAAATAACAAAAGACAGATAGCTGTTCACCAGCAGTCCTATTTCAAACAAAATTGACCCTCAAAAGTGAAAGAGAAATAAGACATCTCCAGATACAGAAAAGCTGAGAGAATGGGTTGTTGCCCCAGTTAAAGGTTGTCCTTCATGCTGAAATAAAGAAACTAGGCAGTTACTGAAAATCACATGAAGAAATAAAGAACCTGGTAAGGGGAACTACGTAGGTAAATATAAAACATTCTATCATTTTACCTTTTGTTTTTAACATCTTTTTTCCCTGCTTAATTTAAAAAGTAAATGCATAGAACAACAATCTATGTTAATGATGATATGATGTGTAAAGATGTAATTTGTGACAATATAAAAAAGGAGGGATAAAGCTGTATTTGGGTGTAAAATTGAAATTAGATTTCTATTAACACAAACTACTGTATATACTTGAGTATAAGCTGACCCGAGTATAAGCCGACCCCCTTAATTTTAACCCTAAAAACTGGGAAAACTTAGTGACTCGAGTATAAGCTGAGGTGGAAAATGCAGCAGGCACTGGCAAATTTCAAAAATAAAAATATATACCCAAAACAATTACAATAATTGAGGAATCAGTAGTTTCAATATTTATTGCTAAAGAAAAACTGTAAACTAGCAACAACAACTTTAAAACTTTAAATAAAGTGCAGAAAACCGTAGAGACAGAGTCTTACTTTACTGCCCTTGATAGAGTGCCATGACGTCACAGGACTCACAGAAACCTCCAGCTCTTGGGCTTACACAATTCTCCTGCCTCAGCCTCCGGAGCAGCTGGGACTACAGGCACCCGCCACAATGCCTGGCTATTTCACAGTTACTGTGTTGAGACATTTACATTCTACATTTACTAAGTTTCACATATACCATTGTAAGATGCACCACAAATGCATTCTCACTCTTGGTAGTTTTCATTGTTTTACTAATCTTTTGGTGGTTACTCTAAAGA
>CAUYPK010109109.1:0-12992 GCA_963574355.1 Loris lydekkerianus
AAGAATCAACATTGTTAAAATGTCTACACTTCCCAAAGCAATCTACAGATTCAGTGCACTCACCTTTAAAATAACCATCATCATACTTTCAATATTTGGAAAAAATAATTCTTCATTTTGTACAAAACCAGAAAAAACCCTGTATAGCTAAGGCAATTCTTTATAATAAAAACAAGGCCAGGGGCATTAGCCTACCAGAATTTCGGCTGTACTACAACGCCATAGTGATCAAAATGGCATGGTATTGGCACAAAAATAGAGACATTGACATTTGGAACAAAATACAAAACCATGAGATGAAACTAACATCTTACAGCCACCTGATCTTTAATAAACCAAACAAGAACATACATTGTGGAAAAGAATCCCCATTCAGTAAATGGGGTTGGGAGGACTGGTTAATCACATGTAAAAGACTGAAGCTGGACCCACACTTCTCACTACTTACAAAAATTGATTCAAGATAGATAAAAGACTTAAATCTAAGGAAAGAAACAATAAAAATCCTCGAAGAAAGTGTGGGGAAAACACTTGAAGATACCAGCCTGGGGAAAGATTTTATGAAGAAGACTTCCGTGACAATTGCAACAACAACAAAAATTTTAAAATGGGACTTAATTAAACTGAAAAGCTTCTATACAGCTAAGGAGACAACAACAAAAGCAAACAGATAACCTTCAGAACAGGAACATATTCTTGCATATTATAAATCAGACAAAAGCCTAATATGTAGGATCTATAGAGAACTCAAATTAATCAATAAAAAAAGAGCCAACAATCCCATATATTATTGGGCAAGAGACATGAATAGAACCTTCTCTAAAGAAGACACACAAATGGCTAACAAACATATGAAAAAATGCTCATCATCCCTAATCATCAGAGAAATGCAAATCAAAACTACCCTGAAGTATCACCTAACCCCAGTGAGAATGGCCCACATCACAAAGTCTCAAAGCTGCAGATGCTGGCATGGATGTGGAGAGAAGGGGACACTTTTACACTGCTGGTGGGACTGCAAACTAATACAACCTTTTTAAAAGGAAGTATGGAGAAACCTCAAAGCACTCAAGCTACACCTCCCATTTGATCCTGCAATCCCATTACTAGACATCTACCCAGAAGAAAAAAAATCCTTTTGTCATCAGGACATTTGCACTAGACTGTTTATCGCAGCTCAATTTACAATCGCCACAGCCTAAATGCCCACCAACCCAGGAATGAATTAACAAGCTGTGGTGTATGTATACCATGGAATACTACTGAGCCATTAAAAAAGATGGAAACTTTACATCTTTTGTATTAATCTGGATGGAGGTGGAACACATTCTTCTTAGTAAAACATCACAAGAATGGAGAAGCAAGAATCCAATGAACCCAATTCTGATATGAAGGCAGCAGATGAGCTAATACAAGTGGGGTGTAGGGGAATGAGGAATCCAGGAGACAGGAGGAGGGAGGGGGATGGGAGGTACATGGCACACCTCTTAGGGGCAGGACGTCATTATAAAAGGGACTTTATCTAACAAATGCAATCAGTGTAACCTAATTCTTGTACCCTCCATGAATCCCAAACAATAAAAAAATTTAAAAAGAAATAGATAAGGGGAAGGGGGGAACAGGACCCCTGCAGCAGATGGGGGACCCACCTGGTCCCTCGGTCTAGGGGGTCATATACAGCTTTTTCTGTCCTGTGGGCGGGGGATTTGTGGAGTTGGAATGTATGTCTCAAATATGTCACAACCATTCAGTGCCAGAAGTTAATTTTAAAACCACCACAGTGCAGAGGAATATGGTCCCCGTTAGCTGTGCTTCTCTGCTAGGGAGGGTCAGCAGGGTGTGTTCTGAGAGAGGAGGCCTAGGCGAGATGCCCCTTGGAGCACTTTTTATGGCCTACAGAGAACCTGTTTGTGCCTAAAGGTGGGGTCTGTGATGAGACTGATTCTGAGCTCACCTAGGCCTAGAAAATGGGGGTCCCAGTCCAGCCCTGAACGGGAACCCTGCATCATTCAGACTCTGAGCGTGCATGATTTTCACAACAGCAGGGGAGATACTCTCGTGACCCCACTCAACATATGAGGACACTGAGACTCCCAGGGACTGAGTAGCTGGCCAAGGTCCTAATAAGGGAGGAGGGTCCAGGTCCACCTCACCCGACAGTGATCCGTCAGTGCTGGGACTTTTGTCTCATCCCAGAAAGAACATGAATGACCAGGGAAGCTGCTGCCCATTATACAAAGTAAGCTGTTTGCTAAAGGACCCCCTTTGAATGCCTGCAGAGCACTTGGCCTCTCTACATGAATAATCACTGTTAAGTAATTCACTGGAAAGACACCCAGCATCAGAACCACAGAGGCAGGAGATAGAAGTTCATGTTACTTTGAGGTCTTTGAGGCTGTAGAACGGGAAACATCACATCAGACAAACGTCATGTTGTTTACGTTTCAGAACACTGGGTAGAAACCCACGTCTGAAGATTGATATTGGAATGGAAACATGATAAGCATTTTCTTAAAAATAAAAAGCATATCTAGACTTTGAAATAGACTTTATTAATAATAAAGGATATAACATCTTAAAGAAATACAAGAACATGTGAAATATTTTAAGAATTAAATATTTTTAATGTAAATTTACTTTTTCAAAAAAACTCATAGACACTTTTGTCTCAGTCGGAATACAAGTGAGCCTGAGGGATGATTAGAGTGGTTTACTGCTGAGGAAAGTCAAGTCCCCGTGATGGATCGGAGCATAATTAAAATGTCAGGGCAATAAATTGTGATGTGTGCCTGTAAAACCACTCAGATCATGAACCAGTGAGATTTATTGTTCCTTCTTTTCTTTTTCTCAAAACAAATGCTACTAACTGGCCAAGGTTTGCAAACCTTTAATTACTAATTGTGTGCTATAGATCTTTATGGGGCTGACTTTTAAGTTAAAAAAAAAATGTTTTTAATCTCTGCTGTGAAGCACAGGGGGAGATTAGAAATTGATTCAATAGTCATCTTAAAAGGAGGAAAAATGAGCTGAGGAAATACATGCATTAATCCGGGGAAGATGAAAAGTTTCCATCCTTGATGTTTATCGTCTGTTCTGCTAACCACTGAGAAAGTGCAAAGCAGGCTCAGCGCCCATAGCTCAGTGTTTAGGGCTGATGGATTTGAACCTGGCCTGGGCCTGCTAAATAATAACAACTGCAACAAAAAAATAGCTGGTGTTGTGGCAGGCACCTATAGTCCCAGCTACTTGGGAGGCTGAGGCAAGAGAATCACTTAAGTCCAAGACTTTAAGGTTGCTGTGAGCTGTGATGGCACAGCACTCTACTGAGAGCAACATAGTGAGACTCTGTCTTAAAAAATAAAAAGGGCAAAGCAGAGCAGATGTTTTTCTCTTTGCTAACAGCTTTCATTTTTTGTTGTACTTTTGATTTGTGCAATTCAGTTACTTTTTCCTCTTTTTTGGTTCTTTGTTTTTCTTACTTCTCATCATCACTTCATATGGGCAGTGAAAATTCAGAGGAGCGACAGGCAACTTACCTGGGATTTCTGGGCCATCAGCCACTGCGGCCACCACACCGACCAGCATCCCAGCCATCACACCAGCCATCACACCAACCTTCCCCATGACACTCACCACCCCGACTGCTGCAGAGCGCCTGCCCTGACATTCCCGAAAGCACCGCCTCCAAATAGCCCTCGTAATGTTCCAATATGTACCATATTCTTCTCGCTCCTTCCCCGTCTAATACATTCCATCTTTGGCTTCATGGGTATTATGTGTGTGTGTGTTCTGTCATGGCAACCTGTCACTCCTGACCTCTAGACCTGAGGCTTTTTCTTCTCCATCAGAAAACATTTGTCATTAGGAAAGGATATAAATGTTCAGAACGCTTTACCTGTGGTTCAGGAAATAATAGTTCTGAATATAATACTGAGTATAATGTTCTCAGATTCTCAGTTCTGAGTATTATGCAGAGTATGGTGTTCTCAGATTCTCATCTCTGAGTTTTATACCCAGTACAGTGTTCTCGGATCAGGAAATGACAGTTCAGAGTATTATACCAAGCATGGTGTTCTCAGATTCTCACTTCTGATTATTATACTGAGTACGGTGTTCCCAGATCCGGAAATAACAGAGTATAATACTCTGAGTACAGTGTTCTCAGGTTCTCGGTTCTCAGTATTATACCGAGTCCAGTGTTCTGTGATCCTCTTTGTGTTTGTGGAATCACTTACAAAATCGTAGTCAGAAAACATCTAAGAAAATGAGATTATGTATCTGATACTTTAAGTTGCTCACAGAGAAACTTGTTTTAATGTGTTTTCTTTCTTTGCTTCCTTCCTTCTTTCCTTTTTTTTTTTTTTTATTTTTGTGTGTTTGTTTGTTTGTTTTCCAAAGCAAAATTCGTAGAGTGTGTGTTCCTGTGTGCTTACGAGGTTCCTGCTGTCCTCACATTTCAGGTTCTCGTAGCCCTAACATTCTAACGAATACTCCCACCCCCGAGGCCTGGGCTCAGTCTGGCCGGATGCTGGGACCTGTCCTGCGCAGCATTTGTGTCTCTGGGCTCAGTCTGGCCTGGTGCTGGGACCTGTCCTGTGCACCGTGTGTGTCTGTCTGGGCTCAGTCTGGCCTGGTGCTGGGACCTGTGCTGTGTACTGTGTGTGTCTGTCTGGGCTCAGTCTGGCCTGGTGCTGGGACCTGTGCTGTGCACTGTGTGTGTCTGTCTGGGCTCAATCTTACCAGGTGTTGGGACCTGTCTTGTGCACCGTGTGTGTCTGTCTGGGCTCAGTCTGGTGTGGTGTTGGGACCTGTCTTGTGCACCGTGTGTCTGTCTGGGCTCAGTCTGGCCTGGTGTTGGGACCTGTCCTGTGCACCATATGTGTCTGTCTGGGCTCAGTCTGGCCTGGTGCTGGGACCTGTGCTGTGCACTGTGTGTGTCTGTCTGGGCTCAATCTTACCAGGTGTTGGGACCTATCTTGTGCACCGTGTGTGTCTGTCTGGGCTCAGTCTGGCCTGGTGTTGGGACCTGTCCTGTGCACCATGTATGTCTCTCTGGGCTCAGTGTGGCCTGGTGCTGGGACCTGTGCTGTGCACTGTGTGTGTCTGTCTGGACTCAGTCTTACCAGGTGTTGGGACCTGTCCTGTGCACCGTGTGTGTCTGTCTGGGCTCAGTCTGGCCTGGTGCTGGGACCTGTGCTGTATACCGTGTGTGTCTCTGGGCTCAGTCTGGCCTGGTGCTGCGACCTGTGCTGTGCACTGTGTGTGTCTGTCTGGGCTCAGTCTTACCAGGTGCTGGAACCTGTCCTGTGCACCGTGTACGTCTGTCTGGGCTCAGTGTGGCCTGGTGCTGGGACCTGTCCTGTGCACCGTGTGCATCTGTCTGGGCTCAGTCTGGCCGGGTTCTGGGACCTGTCCTGTGCACCGTGTGCGTCTGTCTGGGCTCAGTGTGGCCTGGTGCTGGGACCTGTCCTGTGTACCGTGTGTGTCTGTCTGGGCTCAGTGTGGCCGGGTGCTGGGACCTGTCCTGTGCACCGTGTGTGTCTGTCTGGGCTCAGTCTGGCCTGGTGTTGGGGCCTGTCCTGTGCACTGTGTGTGTCTGTCTGGGCTCAGTCTTACCAGGTGCTGGGACCTGTCCTGTGCACCGTGTGCGTCTGTCTGGGCTCAGTGTGGCCGGGTGCTGGGACCTGTCCTGTGCACCGTGTGTGTCTGTCTGGGCTCAGTCTGGCCTGGTGCTGGGACCTGTCCTGTGCACCGTGTGTCTCTGAGGGTCACTGCTGCTGGCCAGCAGCCGACATCCTCATGCCCCCCTAAGTGCCTGTGCCCGTCTGCTCTCTTACAGCGGCGATGGTGTCGTCGTCCTTCTCCCCGACCTCCATGAGCGCGTACAGCCTGAGTTCCCTCAACATGGGTACCCTGCCACGGAGCCTCTACTCCACCAGCCCGCGTGGAACCATGATGCGGAGGAGGGTGAAGAAGAAAGACTTTAAGAGCTCATGTAAGTGAGGCGGCGGCCAGTGCGTGTGGCCCAGAGGGAATGCACGGGCCTAGGGGTCTTGGAAACACCGAGAGCCACCTGACAGGTGGGGGCTCTGAGCTGCTGGCCTGATGCCCTTTATCTACATGGGAATTAATGGTCCCACCAGAGTACAGATTCACACTGCTTCCACCTATAACTCCTTATTTGAGATATTTTTCTTGCTTCTTTTATGTCATAACATAACCCAAGATGTGTTGTTTTTTTTCTTTAAGATTCCATTTTTATATTCTGAGTGGTTTGGGACATGAAGCCTCTATTCTTAGTTTATTATTAACTTTAAAGCAATTTTGTGAAAACTATGTTCCCCTTTTGACAAACATAAGAATCTCATACACTCACTTGATGTTATTGTAAATTTCATACTATTATTATTAATATATTTTACCTCATTCTCCAAGATTCCAGCACTTTCCCAGGAATGTACCCTGCTGATAATCACAGATCTGACATACATTTATTGTTGTCTCCTCCAACCCCAAGGCTTGCCTTCATGGCAGCACCTTAACATCTAGGAATTTCAGCAATGATTCTCAAAAATGTGATTGGAGCAGCCAAACCCACATAACTAAGCTAAGTAGATACGCAGCTGGCTACTTGCTTTGGGCAGTGAGCTGTATATGTAAGACAGAATGTGTGACTGGATGCTTAAAAAAAAAAAAAAGAAATACAAATCACTCCTAAAGTCGCCTCTTAGGGAGTGGGAGGTCACACGCACTTAGAGCAATCACACAACTTTCAGAGGAAGAGAGCACTCCCTTTCCAGTTGTGCAGTCTGGAGAGCTGTGCGTCTTTCTCATCCTCTCTCCCTTTCGGTGGCTGTTTATTCCTATAAGTAAACTTAAAGAGGATGGGATCTCTTCTTGTGCCTGCCATGAGAATAAAAACGGGAAACGCCATTAAGTTACCTGAACAAACCAAAGCTGTACGGCCCGTGGCTGGTACCCCTGACTCTGCGGCTTTGCCAGAGAGATGTTCCCCCAGGAGGGTCTGTCTTCCTCCCAGGGCAGCCCCATCCCAGGGCCAGAGACCAGCTGTCACCTACTCGGGGAAGTAGTGTCTTGGTGTTGGTGGAACCTGAGGGTTTCCTGGTGTAGATGTCCATTGCAAAAGACAGGGCCACCGCCGTGGTGTGTGCGTGGATTTTGACTTGAATATACCTTCACTGTAGAAAGAGATTCATTGTCTTTGGTGTACGAAAATGACGGGAAACATGAAACTAGGCAAAAGAAGGAGATTGAGTCTGGTCAGAATGATGACAAAGCTTCTAGAGCCCCATTTCTTTTTTGCTGACACTAAAGTGAATTATTTACTCTTGGAAGAAACTAGTTGAAGGCAACAGAGTGAACTGGTCAGGAGCCCAGACTCTGGGCTGCGGGGCCCTCCCTGCACTGTCTTTCTCAAGCTACTGGACCCTCAGCAGGTTCCTAAGCTCTGTGCCTTGACTAAAAATAACAATTATTGTGCTTCCTTCCTGGGTAACCAAAGATTATTTAAAATTGCATGTGTGCATGTGTGTTAGAATAACACCTGCTGGGTAGTAAGCTCTAATTCTTAGCTATTTTGAATAGTTTATATTACCTGTAACATGCCTGAGTGTGAATTGTCACATGTGGGAATCTCTCAAATTCAGGCCTTTTTCCCATGGTGGCACTTGGCTGAGTACTCAGGCCTCCCTCATAGGTAACATACCTGCAGGTGGCAGAGGGCATTTACAGAGGGAATTATGTGCACTGGCTGTGTGTGCAAGACTCATCACTAATAGCGCCACTCACTACCCATGCTACAGCCTGGAGACGGGGAAGGACATTGTCTCAAAACAACCCCCAAAATAATAAAACCAACAGAAACAGGCTAGCAGCCCTCGGCAGGCAAGAGCTGAACTCGTGAGCATCTGTATCTATGCTTCAGACCTCACCATTAGTTTGTACTGGGTAAGACTGGCTGCGATTGGGGCCATTACTAAACAGGAACCAGTGATGACATGTCTAGCTATCTCAGGCTGGTATTTACACAGCTTAAATTTTTCAGTAGGAAGCAAGGCTGAGGCCACACACAAACAACTCATTAATTGTCTCTGGAATTAGCACATTATCTCCCAACTAGGTAGAATATAAACAGAAACCCACGTCAGGATATTTCTAGTTGTTTCTGCCTGCTGGGGACATTAGCAGACACAGACACTGCTCACAGGCTGCCCACCAGAATGTTGATAAACATATCTGAGAAGATCAGACATTTTGTACTTTAAACGATCAAGTCCAAAAGGCTGTGAACTTTTATTCCCACTTCTAAATGACCTGGAGAAATATTGTGGAATCCTAATTTTTTTTTAAATGGAGAATTTCTTTCCTTTTGTTATTTAAGCTTAACACGGCCACAGTAGATGTAAAGGTCTTGCCAAATAACTGATAGTAAAAGTTTTATTGCTACTTCCACAGCACTGTAGCTTATTCCCACCACTTTATTTATGTCTTTATTCTGTGCCACCATGCTGCTCCCTCTCATGCTCATGTTTCTATAGCAACTGGGCCATTTGTACAGATGGCAGATCAGGGCAAAAGTCACAAATACAATAAAAAGTCTCTTTGCCGTATTGGCGATGAGCTGAGGCCAGAGCCTTGGGAACAGAAAATTCTCATGCGTTTCTAGTACAAAGGAAGAACGAGGTGATAGAAATTATTAGGAGATTTAATATTTATGTATTAGACATTGGTTTTATAATTACATAATGTTATAATTTATATTATAAAATAAGATGATATTAAATAATTGCAGAAGGACCTTTGTACTGGAAAAGAATGCCCAGAAAACAATGAAATCTTCAGGCTGGGCACGGTGGCTCAGGCCTGTAATCCCAGCACTCCGGGAGGCTGCGTCAGGTGGATTGCCTGAGCTCACAGGTTGCAGACCAGCCTGAGCCAGAGTGAGACTCTGTCTCTAAAAATAGCCTGCATTGTGGTGGGTGCCTGGAGTCCCAGCTACTCAGGAGACTGAGGCAGGAGGATCGCTTGAGCCCAAGAGTTGGAGGTTGCTGTGAGCTATGATGCCACAGCACTTGATCCAAGGATCAAAGTGAGACTTTGTCTAAAAAAAAAAAAAATCTTCTCAGATGAATATGTGAAACCTTCTGTGTCATCAACCAAAGGGAAACAGGACGTCTGAGACAGGTGTCACAGCGCTAACACAGTCTCCTCGCAGGGGAGTCCTGAGCGCCCAGGGCAGGCCGGGGGGGGGTGTCACAAAGCCCAGGGGGGCAGCGGCAGCGGGTCACAGACGGGCCTCACCCACCCCTCACCCCTGACCTCACTGGCCTCCCCGCTGACCCCTTCCTCTGCCAGGTCCGGGCTCCCTGCAGGGCCCCGTCCGGCCTGTCACTCCTGCCATGGGCTCCCTGCCATGTGCCCACTCGGCAGGACCCCAAGTCAGAGCCCATTTCCAGAGCCCTTTGCTGCTTCTGTCACCATCACTTCCTACCAGGGAGAGTGATGCTGAAAAGAGCTGAAAGGAAGAAAATGGAAAAAAGCAATAACTTGTCTGGCTCCTTCTACCAGCCTAGGAAAAAAGAATTGAAGATAAGAGCAGCTAATGGTGAGCTTTCAGGAGCGACCTCACAGCAACCAGAGGCTGCACCTGACGCTGCCCCTCCTGGGAGGCGGAGGAGGGAGCAGCCACCTGCCTCCCTGTCCCTGCCGCACGTGCGGATTCCCCCGGCTGGAGCGGAGAGCCTCAAAGTACAGGATCAATAATAAAATCACTACATTAGTTAGTCTTTGAGGCCCTTTACTCTGTAAACTTCTTGTTTGTGTTTGAGACAGCCCCACTCTTTGCCCTGGGTAGAGTGCAATGGTATTATAGCTCACAGCAGCCTCAAACTCCTGGGGTCAAGTGATCTTCCTGCCTCAGCCTTTGGAGTAGGTGGGACTATGGACAATTTTTCTATTTTCAGTGGAAACGGTGTCTCGCTCTTGCTCAGGCTTGTCTCCAACTCTTCTGAGCTCCAGTCCACCCCACCGCCCCACCTTGGTCTCCCAGAGTGCTGGGATTACAGGTGTGAGTCACCCCCCAGGCCCTACTCTCTGTCCTTTCAAAATGCTTCTCATATGTGCTGGAAAATCTCACGGCCTTCTAAATTCAATAAACATTTAGAAGATTTTTAAACTTTTTGAGCCAAAGAGCTTTGGCTCCCCCATTCTTCCCCAACAAACACACAGTTGTTACCCAAAAAACTGAATTGTGAGCAAAACTGTCCGCGTGTGACTGGAACAGGGCTGAGCAGGAGGGAGTCCTGAAAGTAGTCACACACCTGTCAGCAGGACCCTGGTCATCACCTTCACCACGCATGGACCTGGACAAGACTCCAGCCAGTGCCGCTAGCTTGCAGCCCTGTGCTGAGGGGACACCTTGCAGGGGTTGCCCCCCACTACAGAGAGAATTCACCACACTGGCTTCTGAATTATAGGGTTGTAATTCATTAGTCACCTTCATTCTCTCTGGCTGGTTGATCACAGGGGTGAAGCAGGCCAATCGAGTTCATCTCTGTCTTCCAAGTAACATTAGTGGTTTTTTTCTTTTGACTCATCTTTAAATCTGCAATTTATCTAGTGATTTAAGACTTTATATTGTGACTAATCAATACATAAAATCTCAAATGAAATTTTCTTGTTTCTAAGGAAAAATTCCTTAGAAAGTCAGAGGACTTTCAGAGTTCATTGTAAAATCCAAAATTATTTAATATCATCTTATTTTATAATATAAATTTTAACATGTCATTATAAAACCAATGTCTAATACATAAATTGATTTTAAATATTAAATCTCCTAATACTTTCTGTCAACGCGATTTGCCTCCAGATAGAGCTTATAAATTTAATGATATATTAGTATTTATTTTTATATTCAAAACTTTCCAGAAAATCAAATTCCCCAGCTATCAGCTATCTTCTTTGTTCTAAAAAAAACACAGAGTCTCACCATTGAGATCTTTGCTGCATCTAAACTAATCCCACCTGTTACTATTAAATTGACCTGTTGGTTTTTGTTCTTTCTTGGTAAAGATAGTAAACAGCTGACATAGGATTCAAAAACAGTTTTTAACACCAATTAAGAAGCCTGAAAATCTATATCAAATTGAGGTCTCAAATGGGAAAAATACTAATATGAAAGCTTAGAAAGATGTACAGAAAGTAAAGTCTTCCCAGGAAAGTCCAAAAAGTCTCATCTGGAGGGTGAGTGGAAGGAGCCTGCCGGACAGGTGGCGCGATGCCCTCAGGCTCCTGCCGGCCGCGTGTAATAAATGGGGAGAGACACAGTCCAGGTCCTCACTGGCTGGTGGAGATGCTACTAGTCTGCAGAGCAAAACACATTGGACACCAGCAAAGGACCTTCCACCTGAATTAAATGCGATCTGGATTAAGATGTACCAGTCTGTGGGCCAGACGCCTGCAGACGGGGCTGCCCTTGCCCACATATCCCCACCCCTCACCCCTAAGCCCTCCGCACTGACTTCCGTCCAGCTGACACTGAGCACGGTGCTGCTTTAGGAAAGGTAGTTTCTTTCCTTATCCATCCTGGATGATTCGCCTTGCTCTCCCCTGCCCTGGCAGCTGCAGTGATCTGCCATGGTAACAGCAGGGAAGCGGGTCCTGAAGAGCAGCCTCCAAGTGTGCACTGCAACAGGACAGAGAGGGTGACTCCCAGACGTGGTGTCAGCACAGCGGGCAGCAGGACTCAAACCCAGTGACAGCAGCTCCCTGGGGTGATTCCGTAGCAGTGATGGGAAGTGGATTCCAAAAAGGAAAACACGGATGATTTCACCACACTTGATTCCTTCCCCATTTTTGCAGCATTTATTGTATGTTCCCGGCACCAGGATTTCAGAGATTAAAAGATCCACCCCCAACCTTTGAAGACGTCAGGGTCAAGTGGAGACACAGGCGGATAAAAGCCTGATTAGCAGTGAGCTAGCATGATGTGCTGGAAACATGGGAGTTATGGAAAGTGAGTCTCAGTTCACCTGGGCAAAGCAGAGAAAGGAACCTAAAAACTCTGGGTAAGGGTTGGAGGGACAGCAGGGCTCTGTGTATATGAACATAGAAAATGCAGGCCAAGCAGGGCAGTGCACAGTGCAAGGGCAGGAGGAGTGTGCCCTGTGTGCTCTGCTAGGCTGAAAGGTGCTCCATAAGAAACAGGCCGTGTGAAGACTCTACACCAGGGGTGACGGCGCGTGCTAGGGAGGCTGCCCTGGCAGTGACTGGAGGCTGCACACGTAAGAACAGAGTCAGGGACACAAGTAGAGGTCCACATGGAGACGTCTGCCTCAGTCGCAAGTCAGAGATCTGCACGGAGACGTCTGCCTCAGTCACAGTCAAAGGGGTGCACGTAGACGTCTGCCTCAGTTACAAGTTAGAGGTCCACACGGAGACGTCTGCCTCAGTCACAGTCAGAGGTCTGCACAGAGACGTCTGCCTCAGTCACAGTCAGAGGTCTGCACGGAGACATCTGCCTCAGTCACAGTTAGAAGTCTGCACGGAGACGTCTGCCTCAGTCACAGAGGTCTGCACGGAGATGTCTGCCTCAGTCACAGTCAGAGGTCTGCACGGAGACGTCTGCCTCAGTCACAGTTAGAAGTCTGCACGGAGACGTCTGCCTCAGTCACAGTCAGAGGTCTGCACGGAGACGTCTGCCTCAGTCACAAGTCAGAGGTCTGCACGGAGACGTCTGCCTCAGTCACAGAGGTCTGCACGGAGACGTCTGCCTCAGTCACAGTCAGAGGTCTGCACGGAGATGTCTGCCTCAGTCACAAAGGTCTGCACGGAGACGTCTGCCTCAGTCACAGTCAGAGGTCTGCACGGAGACGTCTGCCTCAGTCACAGTCAGAGGTCTGCACGGAGACGTCTGCCTCACTCACAGTCAGAGGTCTGCACGGAGACGTCTGCCTCAGTTACAGTCAGAGGTC
>CAUYPK010109110.1:0-10482 GCA_963574355.1 Loris lydekkerianus
CATCTGTACCAGAATGTTTATTGCAGCCCAATTCATAATTGCTAAGTCATGGAAGAAGCCCAAGTGCCCATCGACCCACGAATGGACTAGCAAATTGTGGTACATGTATACCATGAAATATTATGCAGCCTTAAAGAAAGATGCAGACTTTACCTCTTTCGTGTTTACATTGATGGAGCTGGAACATATTCTTCTTAGCAAAGTATCTCAGGAATTGAAGAAAAAGTATCCAGTGTACTCAGCTCTGCTATGAAGCTAAATTATAGCTTTCACATGAAGGTTATAACCTAACTATAGCACAAGACTATGGGGAAAGGGCCAAGGAAGGGGAAGGGAGGGAGGGTAAGAGGTGTGGCCATACCTATGGTGCATCTTAGAATGGGTACAGGTGAAACTTACTAAATGCAGAACACAAATGTCTACATACAGTAACTAAGAAAATGCCATGAAGGCTACATTGAAGAGTTTGATGAGAATATTTCAGATTGTATATGAATCCCGCACATTGTACCCCTTCATTGCACTAATGTACACAGCTATGATTTAACAATAAAAATATATAAATTAAAAAAAAATTTTTTTTAACTTAGCTGGGGGCGGCACCTGTGGCTGAAAGGAGTAGAGTGCAGGCCCTATATACTGGAGGTGGCGGGTTCAAACCCTGTCCTGCCCAAAAACCACAAAAAAAAAAAAAATTAGCTAGGGGTAGTGGCGGGTATCTGTAGTCTCATCTACTCAGGAGGCTGAGGCAGGAGGATTGCTTGAGCCCAGGAGTTCAAGGCTATAGTGAGCTATGATCATACAACTTCACTCCAGCTTGGGTGGTAGGGTGAGACCCTGTTTCTAAAAAAATTTTTAAAAGTGTTCAGTGCCTGTAGTACCGTAGTTACGGTGCCAGCCACATACACCTGAGCTGGCAGGTTTGAACCCAGCCCAGGCCAGCTAAACAACAATGACAACTACAACAAAAAATAGCCAGGCCTTGTGGTGGGTGCCTGTAGTCCCAGCTACTTGAGAGGCTGAGGCAATAGAATCACTTGAGCCCAAGAGTTTGAGGTTGCTCTGAGCTATGACGCCACTGCACTCTACCCAGGGCAACATACTGACATTCCGTCTCCAAAAATAAAATAAAAATAAAATGAAATAATTTTTTTTTTTTTTTTTTTTTTTAGAGACAGTCTCACTTTATTGCCCTTGGTAGAGTGCCGTGGCATCACAGCTCACAGCAACCTCCAGCTTCTGGGCTTAGGCAATTCTCTTGTCTGAGCCTTATGAGTAGCTGGGACTACAGGTGCCCACCACAACACCTGGCTATTTCTTTTGCTGCAATTTGCCCAGGGACGGGTTCAAACCTGCCACCCTTGGTATATGGAGCCAGCGCCCTACACCCTGAGCCACAGGCACTGCCCAAAATAAAAAAAAAAAAAAAAAAAAAAAAAAAAAAAATTAAAGTAACATCAAAGACCACCATAATAGATATAATAAAGTGAAAAAGTTTGAACTATTGCCATAACTACCAAAACGTGGTCTAGGGGCACGAAATATGCATAGGCTATTGGAAAAATGGCATCAATAAACTTGCTAAAGACAGGGTTGCCACAAAGCTTCAATTTGTGCCAAATACAAAATCTATGAGCTACACTAAAATGAAGCACAATAAAACAAGGTGTTTTGTATTGGCTTAAAATGTAGAATGGATTTCACATGAATTTTGTTGTATTTGATTTTTAATTTCATTTTTCCTTTGTATAGGAATGAAATTCTTTATCCTAATAAGCAACGTGTTACTGTTGCCTTCTCAGGAGACAAATACAAAACTCTTTTAATTTGTTTACAATTAGAAATTCACAGTGACAAAATGTATCTTTGTATTTTCTATGTTTATTACATCTGTTGTCACCATGCAGTCTGCATTTATTGAAAACACCAAATATCCTCTTGCATTCAAAGCAAAATCACATGATATTTAATACAATGTCAGTTCTGATTTAAGATTCTATTGTTTTTCAAATTTTGTTCATTAGTATGTTAATACAATCTTTTTTACTGATAAAGATTTAAAATACTTCTTATGTAAATTGGATTAGACATAGAAATATAGAAAACATCATACTGTTGTGCCCAGATCTTGAAATCACCCACAAAGACCACCAGGGAGCCGAGTCCAATGCAAAAGCAAAAGAGCCATTTATTCACAGACTAGTCTGGGCTTCTCGTTCCTGGCACAGCAGGAGGACAGAAAAGCCCCTACCGCAGAGGGCAAAGCAGTTTTAAGGATACAGAAAAGAAAAAGGGCGGGGGATGGGGACTTAGGGACCTAAACCATGTTTGAGTTGGGCTGATTGCTTAGAGGAAAGATTTACTACTACTGGGGCCATTATTGCTCGGGGCAGACACCCTGGAGCCAGGGGTGGAGGAGGAAGCAGGTGGCCTATCACCTTTGGTAAGCAAGCAGGTTGCCTATCACCTTTAGTATGCAGCTGCAGCTGCAAATTGAAGGCTGCGGGACAAAGTGGGGGTCAGTGAAGGCTGTAAGACAAAATGGAGTTAGTTTTAACAAAAATGGAGTTAGCTTGGTCCTTTCAATACGACATTATAAACTGTTAGACTATAGCTCCACTGCCAAAAAGGGAATTAATTATTTAATAAATGAATGATTCTCTGATGAAGGAAGAAATCGATTGGACCAGCCACTAGTTTAAGTGGATATCTACTTAACTAAGTACAGTATTTTATATTGCATTAAAGGAAGGCAAGAATTTATTGTATTCTCTTTTATTGGGAAAGCTGCTATTGACATTTGCTTATAATGTAATAGTCTTTCTTCACAGAAGCAAGTGTAATGTTATCATGGTCAATGGCCTACTTTATAAACATGTAGTCACTTAATGAATAGATATTGAGGGCTTATACAATGGGAAATATAAATATGAGTCATACATACCTTGCCCTAAAGAAGATTATAATCTAGCATAGAGATGATTTACGTAAATAATGGCAACATAATGATAACAGCTACAGGAGTGACAGAAACAGGAAGAGTACTTTAAAAGTCCAGAAGATATGTCATAATAGCCACCAAGTATTCATTGGATATTATTTATGTGCTATGATGGTTATTAGTACAATGAATCATTAGTACTTCAATACTGTTTGAATTTTATTTATTTTATTTTATTATTATTATTATTATTTTGCAGTTTTTGGCTGGGGCTGGGTTTAAACCCGCCACCTCTGGTGTATGGGGCTGGTGCCCTACTCCTTAAGCCACAGGTGCCGTCCAATATTATTTGAATATTAACTCAAAGATGGGCCAGGCACGGTGGCTCACGCCTGTAATCCCAGCACTCTGGGAGGCCATAGTGGATGGAATGCCTGAGCTCCCAGGGTTGAGACCAGTTTGAGCAAGAGCCAGATCCCAGTCTCTAAAAATAACCAGGCATTGTGACAGTCGCCTATAGTCCCCGCTACTTGGAAGGCCCAGGCAAGAGAATTGCTTGAGCCCAAGAATTGGAGGTTGCTGTGAACTATGATGCCACAGCACTCTACTGAGGGTGACAAGATGAGACTCTGTCTCAAAAAAATATTAACTCAAAAACATGAATTGAATACTTGTTATCTGTTGGACACTGTTCTTAGCACAATGCATATAAGCTGGTAAGATATTTTGATACACATAACAATGCCTTTGGGTGGTCATGATTACCTTCATTTTATGGAAGAAAAATCTGAGGCTCAGAAAATTTCAGAAGCTTACCCAAGGTCATAGAGCTAATAAAGTTTATGAAATAGGTGGAACCCAGAGATATCTGAAATTCAAAGTTTATGCTCTCTGAAGTGGCTTTCAAACCTGTCTTCACTATGCCAGTATCTCACTGTTTCAGTTATCTGTTGGTAAGAAGCAAATCACCCCAAAACTTACAGGATTAAGACAAGGACAATTTATTATTTCTCTTGAGTAGGTGGGTTGACTGGCCAGTCCTGTTGGTATGCCCTGGGTCATTCGTGCTGCTATAGTCACTCAGAAGTTGGACTTCTTTCTGTAGCAGATGAGGACCTCTGTCTGTCACATAGACAGACCTCCCACCCCACCGTAGCCATTTTCCCACTCACAGCACACTGTCATTTTGGCCAGCTCAATGAAGTATTTACACTATTATGACTATGTAAATTCTATTGATCACAAAGCTACGTTGTATGTATTCCTGCTAAACAATAACAAAAGAATTATATTATTTGTTTTACAATTTGAAAAACAACAACAACAAAAAAAAGAGTTTATTTTGGTCAGTTTGGAAATGCAGGCACCTTGTCAGCAGACTGTTACCTATACCTAAACACTGAGAATTTCTGAGAGATTTTTGGCTGACACCTACTTGGCACCTTGGTGGCACTGGGCAAGTAGCTGTAGAATGATTAACTACAAACTGGCCCTCAAGTGACTGAGTGACAACTTCGGTCTGAAATTTAGGTTCTTCATCTGTCAAATGTGGAGATGGATCTGAGGTATCACTTCTGGGGTCCTGTCTCTGAGCCTTCTTGAAGTCATCCTTCTAGAGCTCAGCTCCATAATCCCTTCACATGCTGCCCACTAGCTTCCTCCCTTCTCTCAGAGAATGTTCTTAAACCTTCTCAAAAGGGGCAAAGGGGAGGGAGCAGTGTGTCTGCTGACAGCGTGGTGGCTTCAGAGGAAAAAGCAATGGAACAATTTTATTTGTACAGTTTTGTCAAATTTGAAATATAAGACTAATTATTTGGGGGTGGCACCTGTGGCTCAGCAAGTAGGGCGCGGGCCCCATATACCGAGGGTGGCAGATTGGAACCCAGCCCCGGCCAAACTGCAGCAAGGAAAATAGCCGGGCACTGTGGCGGGTGCCTGTAGTCCCAGCTACTCCGGAGGCTGAGGCAAAAGAATCACCTAAGCCCAAGAGCTGGAGGTTGCTGTGAGCTATGACGCCATAGCACTCTACCGAGGATGATAAAGTAAGACTCTGTCTCTAAAAAATAAAGAGAAAGATTAATTATTGTCACAGAGCATCTGCTATCTTCTTAATGATCCTCACCTTGTGTACCTAGGGGAGGAAGGAGTGGTGAGCAGGGAGGATCCCAAAGCTGATCCTTCAAAAGGATTAACCTCTTCCAGGGGTCCTCAAACTACGGCCAGCAGGCCACATGTGGTGGTGTGATTGTATTTGTTCCCATTTTGTTTTTTACTTCAAAATAAGATATGTGCAGTGAGCATAGGAATTTATTCATAGTTTTTTTTAAAAACTGTAGTCTGGCCCTCCAACAGTCTGAGGGACAGTGAACTGGCCCCCTGTTCAAAAAGTTTGAGGACCCCTGAGAGTCTTAGCAATGGTTAAAATTGTGATGAAAGGCTGTTAATGAAGGAATGAGAAAAGCTTGACCATAACTCAAGAAGCAGGTAGCCAAAGCCTGTAATCCCTTTTAATTTGCTCTTAATGTGTTAATTCTCCTATAAAACAGTGGGTTGGAGCC
Source organism: Loris lydekkerianus (assembly GCA_963574355.1). Classification (NCBI taxonomy): domain Eukaryota; kingdom Metazoa; phylum Chordata; class Mammalia; order Primates; family Lorisidae; genus Loris; species Loris lydekkerianus. The sequence goes on from CAUYPK010109110.1 coordinate 5,500, forward strand.
AGCCCACCCTCTTCCTCCAGCTCTGCCTTCAGGAACACTTCCTCTGGTTAGGTAGAAAGCAAGGAATCTCTGAGACTCTCTTATGGGACAAAGGGAGTGCTTTGTCTGGGTGCTGCTTGGAGCAATATTCCCTACCTGGGAAGAAGGGCAAGGACAGGGCCCCTGTCTTGGTCCTGCCTCACCTTAATCCTAGCCTGAGCAACCGCTACACCTAAGAGAAGGAAGAATGCCCTGTGGGCCAAGCAGCTCAAGCACAATAGGATTTGGAAGGTGACTCAGATCATTAACCTAAACCTAATTATCATGTAATTAACTGGTTCCATGGTAATGTCTGAACCAGGATGATGGCCCAATCCAGAGAGTATAAAACAGGACCCCAGACTATTACCAGAGCCTTTCTTTGTCGTGCTGATGGCAGCCACTGTTATCCTAAATAACCATTACATACATGCAGGACATTGCTGGACAGGCCCTGGCAAAGCAGGATGAGCTTATGTGTCAACATCTGGAACTGTTTATTCATGTCTAAGGCCTTCTGTCATAGATAAAGTTAAGAGACAGGGTGCTCCAAGGACCATCATACCAGTTAAGCACCCAGTGCCTGAAGTGCACTTAGTAATGAACTTAGTAGAGTAGGGACCAACTATAAATTTAGTCTAGAGTAGGCATGCTTTGAAGATATAACCACTTTTGTAATGGGGTGAGATAAGGACCACTGACTCAAATTAGAAGTTCAAAAAGGAGTCTTATATTAACCGCGGAGCTGCCTCAGCAAAGTCTAAAGCAGACTAAGTGGGAGAGTATTGATGGGTTTGAAGCTGAGGTTTTTATAGTCTGAAAGTTGGCAAAGGGACAAACAGGTGGGCTGAAAGTTGGCAAAAGAAGCAAAAAGAAAGTTGTCAAAAGAAGAAAAAAGCAAGCGCAGGGTCACAATGACCCCTTTTACAGAAGCAAACCTTGCAATTTAGCAGATTAAGAGATAGGTAACATAAAGGTCACATAAAGCAGATATAGCAACACATCAAACAGATCTGGTAATTAGCAAATAAGTAAAACAATTTGTCACAGCACGTAGCTTGTTAACTCTTATCCTGACAGCACTGAGCTTGTTAGCTCTCATTTTGTTTTGTTCCCGCCCAATCTAAGACCAATCTAAGAGTGATAGTATTTGGCATCATTTCATTTACCTCTTTTTCCCCTTCCTCCTGCCCAGCCCCTGGTCTTTGGGGGAAGTGGGTGGTGATGTGAAGCCTTGCTAGGCCACCAGCATCCATCTCACTTTAAGATCGGGCAGCAGTTCTCAACCTGTGGGTTGCAACCCCTGTGGGGGTTGAATGACTCTTTCACAGAGGTCACCTAAAACTATCATATACACATACACCTGTACAAATACAGGTGTATGAAAATAATTTTATCGTTGGGGGTCACTATAACATGAGGAACTGTATTAAAGGGTCGCAGCATTTGGAAGGTTGAGAACCACTGAGATAGGGGGATATTGTGTAACCTTGTAACCTATGAGGAGGAATTTATTTAATGTATACTATGATAATTAGCAACATTGCTGAAGCTTGCTGTTACTGTGAGGATATAAAAGTAACAAAGAGAAACAAGGGAGCAAAACAGTTCTTTGAGGAGATAATCTTCTCTATTCTCCAAAATTGCTGGCTTTTTTGTAAATAAAAATGAAACAGTTGGCTTGGCGCCTGTAGCTCAAGAGGCTAAGGTGCCAGCCACATACACCAGAGTTGGCAGGTTTGAATCCAGCACGGGCCTGCCAAACAACAATGACAACTACAACTAAAAAATAGCTGGGTGTTGTAGCAAGCACCTATAGTCCCAGCTACTTGGGAGGCGGAGGCAGGAAGATCTCTTGAGCTCAGGAGTTTGAGACCAGCCTGACAATAGTCCAGACCCCGTCTCTACTAAAAATAGACAAATTAACTGGGCATGGTGGTAGGTGCCTATAGTCCCAGTTACTGGGGGAGGCTGAGGCAATGAGATGGCTTGAATCTGGGAGTTTGAGGCTGCTGTGAGCTATGATGCCATGGCACTCTAGCCTGGACAACATAGTGAGATTCTGTCTCAAAGGAAAAAAAAATAAAATTTGGAGATGGTTTGGTGCCCATAGCACAGTGGTTACCGTGCCAGCCACATACACTTAGGCTGTCAGGTTTGAATCCGGCCCAGGCCAGCTAAAACAACAATGATGACAACCTCAACAAAAAATAGCTGGATGTTTTGGTGAGCGCCCGTAGTCCCAGCTACTAGGGAGGCTGAGTCAAGGGAATCACTTAAGCCCAAGAGTTTGAGGTTGCTGTCAGCTCTGACGCACAGCACTCTACCGAGGGTGACATAGTGAGACTGTCTCAATAAAAAAAAAAGTAAAAATAAAAGCAATACCATTGCAGACAATTTGGAAGACAGAGAAAATCATAAATAAAATAAAAATCCCATGCCACTCATAAATGGATTTTTAAAATCAGCAGATTAATAAATTTATCTTTTTCATTTCTCTCTCTTTTTTTTTTTTTTTTTTTGAGCCTTTAGCTGTCACCCTGGGTAGAGTGCAGTGGCATTGTAGCTCTCAGCAACTTCCAACTCATGGGCTTAAGTGATTCTCTTGCCTCAGCCTCCCAAGTAGCTGAGACTACAGTGCCTGCCACAGTGCCCAACCATTTTTTGATTGTAGTTGTCATTGCTGTTTGGCAGGCCCGGGCTGGATTCGAACTTGCCAGCTCCAGTGTATGTGGCTGGCACCTTAGCCACTTAAGCTATAGGAGCCAAGCCACCTTTTTCATTTTTCAATAACAAAAAGACTCAGCTTGGAGCCTGTAGCTCAGCAGCTAGGGCACAGGCCACATACACAGGGGCTGGAAGGTTTGAACCCCGCCCGGGCCAGCTAAACAACAATGACAGCTACAACCGAAAAATAGCTGGGTGTTGTGGTGGGTGCCAGTAGTCCCAGTTACTCAGGAGACTGAGGCAAGAGAATCACTTAAGCCCAAAAGTTTGAGGTTGCTGTGAGCTGTGATGCCACAGCACTCTACTGAGGGTGACATAGTGAGACTCTGTCTCAAAAAAACAAACAACAAAAAAGACTCTATGCCACAATTACAACTTAGACTTTCCCTTACAAATGTAAGCAATGTAACCTAATTGTATGTACCCTCATATAAATTGGAAATAAAAATAAATAACTTTTTAAAAAGACTCCAGGCAAATGCCCATAATCTATCCCTTTAATGTACTTTTTTATATGTTGAATTTTATTTTTAGTTCTTTTAGTTTTTTCTTTCTTAGTGTTTTTTTTTTTAATTTTAAATTGTCAGCACTATTTTTAGTTTGCTATTTATGTGTTTCATCTTTGCATCATTTCCAATACTGGAAGTATAAATTACATAGATATTTTTAGAGTTCTAATTCATTTTATGCATTTTTTTTTTTTTTTTGGAAAATTGACTCCATGATAGTGCATTATCACAACATTGACTGTGTGTAACCATTGTACATGTATGCAAAAACATTGGAACTTTCTCAATAGCAAGTTTCTTTTCTTTTTTTAAAGATAGGGTCTTGCTCTGTCACCCAGGCTAGAGTACAGTGGCAACATTGTAGCTCCCTGCAACCTCCAACACCTGGGTTCAAGTGATCCTCCTGTTAGTCTCCTAAGTAGCTGGGACTACAGGTACCTGCCACAATGCCTGGGTAATTTTTAAAAATTTTTGTAGAGACCGGTCTGTTAAGACTGGTCTCAAATTCCTGGCCTGAAGTGATCCTCCTGCTTCAGCCTCCCGAAGTGCTAGGATTATAGGCATGAGCCTCACTATGCCCAGCTTGAGATATTTTTTATGCAAAAAGAAGTATAAAGCTGCCCCATGACCAAAGTAGAATATCTGCTTAAAACATTCTGCTAACCCCTGTCATGCGAAAGCAAAACGTAATTGTACTAAGTCCTACTTTTTAATGCTTGCAATGTTTTGTTGTTGTTGTTGTTGTTGTTGTTGTTTGTTTTGTTTTGTTTTGTTTTACAGTTTTTGGCTGAGACTGGGTTTGAACACGCCACCTCGAGCATATGGGGCTGGCGCCCTACTCCTTTGAGCCACAGGAACCTCCCTTTTTTTTTTTTTTTTTTGAGAAAGAGTCTCCAGCTGTCACCCTGGGGAGAGTGCCAGGACAACACAGCTCACGGCAACCTCAAACTCTTGGGCTTAAGCAATTCTCTTGCCTCAGCCTCCAAGTAGCTGAGACTACAGGCACCTGCCAGAATGTCCAGCTATTTTTTGTTGTTGTTGTCATTGTTGTTTGGCAGACCTGGGCTGAATTTGAACCCACCAGCTCCAGTGTAAGTGGCTGGTGCACTAGCCACTGAGCTACAGGCACCAAGCCTGCTTGCAATGATTTTTAAAATTTATCAAATGCTAGAATAATAATAAATATGAGAGGATAGATATGAACTCTACTCATTTCACCTGGTACAAATGAGAGATCAACATTTTCTCCAAGATGACTTTTCAACTGAGAGAATAAACCCTGCATAGCTCACCTCCTTCCTCCCACCCTACCATCCACTTCCTCCTCATTTGTGTAATATTTGGTTACCTTTTTAAGTGAAACAAAGGCCCTGAGGTTATATGGATCATTCAAGCAATTTCATGTTTAATGCTGAGTCTTCCAAGTGGGGGTGACAAAGGGTTAACAACAACAAAAGACAATTGGGGGAAGGGTTCAAATCCAGAGGAAGTGAAATGGCTGCCTGCTCTGGATAGGGCATCACCTCAGCATCAGCCCTTGGCCCTGCAGACACTTCCTGGGCCTCTGTGTAGTTGTCTTTGGAGCTTTTCATCATCTGGTTGTTGAGGTCCTATTTAGCAATTCCAAAGAGCTCTTTGCTCAGAAGAGCTAATTAAAAAAATCCTAACTGGGTGTATACCTAGTAATGGGATTGCAGAGTCAAATGGAAGATCTACTTTTAGCTCTTTG
>CAUYPK010109111.1:0-16515 GCA_963574355.1 Loris lydekkerianus
GGAGAGGGAGAGGGAGAGGGAGAGGGAGAGGGAGAGGGAGAAGGAGAAGGAGAAGAAGAAGAAGAAGAAGAAGAAGAAGAAGAAGAAGAAGAAGAAGAATCCAGAAAACAAATAAAAAACCCACTAAAACCCAGGCTCTAGACTAGTTAAATAATAATCTTTGAAGATGAGGCCCAGGAATCGGATTTTTAGAAAACCTCTAGGTTTTACTGGGTAGCCTGGCTTAAGAACCATTGGTCATTATATTTATACTGCACAATAGAATATATAATTAAGGCCACAAGTGTAATTTAAATGTTTTTAGTAGCCACACTAAAAAAGTAAAAAAAAAAAAAAAAAAATTACATATGAAATTAATTTCATTTATTTTATTTAAACCAATATGTCTAAGATATTCTGTAATATGTTATTACTATATCTATTACTATAAGATTATTAATGCTATATATTACTAAGTCTTTGAAATTTGATATATATTTTATATTCATAGCACATCTCAATTCATGCTAGCTGAACTGAGATTTAGTAGCTTCTTTAAAACATCATCCATAGGTTATTTGGTATATAACAGAAAAGTATAGTAACAAAGAAAAGACTTCCCTCTTAGCCCCATACTAGCCGAACAGATTTGTAGATCATTGGACTAAATTGGTGACTGATACAGTTCGTAGAGCCCCATTTCCTATGTGGAAATCTCATTGCTGTGAGAACATTTGAGGCCTAGGATGAATAATCAAGGGTGCTTACGTGGTTCTGTCCAAGCTTGCCCTACCTGTTGTTGATCATATTAAAACCCAACCTGGAGTCTGTGAAACCTAGATTGCCTCAGTTCTGTTATTAGATATTCAGCTGAGCAGCTTCCTGTGTATCTCCAAAGCTCAGTTTTCTTCCTTGTAAAATTGGGATTATTGGGTTTTGTGAAAATGCTTTGCAACCTGTGATATGCTGGATACCTGACAACAGAAATTGTGATTTTATTTTGGCTGCTGCATGGGAACTTGTCAGGTATTTGTGCCTTCTACCCAGTCAAATTTGCCTCCCCTGCTGTTTAGAATTTTATTCTTGTATGCGTATATACATATGTGTGTGTATGTGTTTTCTTAGGTTCTTTCTTTTCTGTACTGAGGACAAGGCTTCACAAGAGCAATGTAAGAGTTAATGTACATTGGAATTAGAGATTGCTGGACATCAGTCCTCATATCTAGCTGTTGACATCTTCAGCTGCTTTCCTGGGCTGATTTCTCCCCTAGAAGTTGAGAGAAGACTACCAGGATATGATTGTATCTTTAAGTTTCAAGTCCTACCCCTGTGATTAGCCTCATTTTGCTTGATGGGCCCTAACGCCAAGTCATTCAGGCTCTTTTTCTTCATCATTATGCATAAAAAAAGACTTTGTTCTGACTTTGGCCTTTGGCCTGGGAATAGATTTCCACCTACCTGAGGGAAGGTTGTATATAGGACACACAACAGCCTTTTACTGATGAGAGGTAAGGCCTGTGAGACAAGGCATGGATTTGGTCATAAAGTGAAGAACCTGCTCAGATACCATCAGGACTTACATATATATTTTTTCCATTTTCTTCTAATTCTGTGTTTCTCTAGTTTCTGGCCTGTCTAGAGTTATGGAGATGAAAAGATTGCCTAAGAGGGACATTATCATCACTCTTTGCCTTTTTACAAACCAGGTGTCATGGAAATCCAACCTTTACTGTTGGGGCTTCATAGGGAAGTCTGCCAAGATTTATTTATAGAGTACTCTTTGTGGCTGAAGAAAGAGACACTTGGTAAAATCTTTTCACCTGTATGGAGCCCTAGATGCACTGTAGATATAGAGCTGGAAAAACCCATCTTGGTCAGGAGTGGCCAATTTAGATGCTTATAGGAGCTAGGCAGGTTATTTTATTGGGTGAGATAGGCTTAGACAAGAAGTAATTGGGAGTCTGTGTCCAAATGGGAAATCCATGCCCCATCTAAAGGGAGAAAAAGTGATTTTTTGGTTCCCATGGGTAGAAGTATTGTGATGATAGAAGCCCAATAGGGCTAGATCTTATAGTTTTTTTAAAGAAAAGCTAGGATTTGGAATTTTATGTAAAAATCTCCATTTTTAAAAAAATGTTGACCACTAATTCACATTTTTTTGAGACATAGTCTACTAATTTTGTTGCCTTCAGTAGAGTGCTGTGGCATCATAGCTCACAGCAACTTCACATTCTTGGGCTCAAGTGATTCTCTTGACTCAGCCTCCTGAGTAGCTGGGACTACAGATGACTGCCACAACACCGGGCTATTTTTTTTAGACATGATGTCTCGCTCTTTGCTCAGGCTGGTCTAGAGGCAATCCACCTGCCTCAGCCTCCTAGAGTGCTAGGATTACAGACATGAGCCACCGCAACTGGTCTAATTCATATTTTTAAAGAAACATTGTAAGGGTCAAATAGAGCATATCTATAGGCCAAATTATCTCCCAAGGTCCCAGCTTAAGATCACTGGTCAGCCTGACCTCATTATGTAAATCCTGAGAAAAAATAGGCTTGGAGATTAGAAATGACTTAATGTATCATGTAGGGAATTAGTGGCAAAACCAGAAATTTAACCCAGACTTCCTGAATCTTATTTAAGACAGACAGTTGATTTAAGGTCCCTGTCTAGCATGTTCAATATCTGGGCTTCTTCTGGTATGTGAAATTATTATTATTATTTTCCTGTGAACAGGCTATACATTCCTGTTTCTTTGTAGATCTTTCTTATAATGTTTTGTGGAAAATATTTTGTTTTTTTTTTGAGACAGAGTCTCACTATGTTGCCCTTGATAGAGTACTATGGCATCACAGCTCACAGCAACCTCAAACTCTTGGGCTTAAGTGATTCTGTTGCCTCAGCCTCCCAAGTAGCTTGGACTACAGGTACCCACCACAATGCCTGGTTATTTTTTTGTTGAGGTTGTCGTCATTGTTGTTTAACTGGCCTGGGCTGGGTTCTAATCTGCTGGTCTCGGTGTATGTGCCTGGCACTGTACCCACTGTGCTACAGGTGCTGAGCCGAAAATATTTTTATTATAGTGTGGTAACTCTGGAAATCAGATTCTCTTCCTTTCCCATATTTGCTGCTATTGATTGTTGAGGGCTACAATTGTCCTTTTGTTTAGGGATTTTTCCAAACTATGAATATTTTTTGCACATACTGTATTCCTTGTCATGTATGGTCACCGAAGTTTCTGTTATCTCATTGGTCAGCCAGTGACTTGACAGAGATTTACTTAAACACTTGGAGCCAAGAAGAAAAAATAAATGCTATTTATTTATTTATTTATTTTTTTTGGCTTGGCTATAAGCCGAGCCTCACCTTTGATTCTATGTCAGAACATCCTACAAATCTGCCTTAGCCTTCTTCTCTTAATTGCATGGAGACTTCAGATCCTTCAGAATTACAACCCTATGGTGAGCATGTTTCTTCTGAGCATGCACCTGGCCCTGAGCATATGTATTAAAATCTCACTTCTCCTGTATGCACAGTAGCCCTTTTGAGTCCTTATTCCAAGAAATTTCCTCCTCAGCCTCCTTTTTGTGCTGTAGAGTCTGTTTGCTGCTTGTCCCATCTACCATCCCTTGTCTTATGTGGGCATGTGTGGTGTATACCTTTACATCTTTTAACAGAGGGAGCTACAGTGTGGAAAGCCATTTTATCCTAAGATCAGCCTCTGTACTAGTCCCTGAGTGCCAACCAGGTCCAAATGCACAACTATAGTATTGTAAGGAACAAGATCATTATACTCATGGAACCATGAAGACACACCAGTAATGTGAGCCACTCTTTCATTGGCCATTGGGGAATGGGGGATGGTAGGAAGATAAACAAAAGCATCTCAATGCTTTTACCAAATGTTTTCTCTCCATTTCTGCATTAAGCAGTCCTTGGTTTTTGTAAGTTTTGGATGAGATTCCAGTGTTAAGAAAAAGTACATCTATTAGTCTTTACCAGATTAGGGTTGTTTCAGTAAAGGGACTGATTCTTTGTGTGCCCTATCCTGCCACTTTTAGTGATGTTGCCTCCTTATGAATCTTAAGTCTGTGTTTTCTGAACTACAGCCCAATCAGTAAAGGGTAGGCTTGGACGGCTAGGAAATTTGTTAATTCTTGAGGAATTAACCTTCCATTCCAGGGTAATGGCAACAGTGTTTTTCTTTCTGTGGATGAGTTTGGATGTACTAATCCATATTTATCCTAAGTAGCTTCAAGTGGTCATCAGCCTCTAGCCTTTACTATTTATGTATTGAGTGTCTCAGAGATCTCCATACATTGGAAATTGACAAACTCATGTTTTATATTTTAATAGTTTTATATTAGCACATAGAAAAATATTTTGTAAATATTTTACAAAATTTTATGATGAATATTTGTAAATAAATGTACATTAGTTACAATTTCCTGTTTTCTCTATGTATGTTTGGTGACCTTTGGTACACCCTGTAAAAAGTCCTGCTTGTGGCACTAGAAATGATACATTATAGACTCCGTGAGTTGAGACTGACATTTGCAGGGAGGGCCTTTTTATCTGGGTTACAGAGCTCTCTCCCCGATACTATAATTTCAAAAGGCATTACTAGTACTCATTGCATTCACATAATCAATCTTACTGGCTTTTCCTTGTGCACATGCTCTGGGTTATGTTATCCAGTACATCATTTGGCTAATTGGAGTTGTTGTTGTTGTTGTTTTGTCTTTAATATGCAGTCCTCTTTAGCTCAGAGGGAGCCTTAAATTTTTTCAGATAGCATAGGTTACCTTGTGGGCCTTTCTTAGAATCTTAAAGTTGAAAGCAACCTTGAGGGTCATATAGCCTATTCTCCAGCCTGCAGGCTGGACTATAGCTAAATTACTCTGTACTTTTGAGAACCTGGCCAGCATATGTCAGGAAAGCCTGAACTACTTCCTTGTTTTCAGCTGCTATCTTTTATGCTGTAGTCTAGTCAAATTCTTGACACATAATTGCTTTTTGCATTAGGAAGATGATGTTTAAGAGCTGATACTAGTAGGAGACACTCTAAATTGTTCTCTTCAGGGTGGGGCTTTCCTTCTATGGCCCCCTCATTGTCCCATAACATGAATTTGCAACCTGATTGGTGGCCTGAGTTGAATGTTGTATTCTGGGACCTGGGTCCTACTTTTCTCTGTGTAACAACCCCCTGGGTTCATTTGGAGATCAGATTAGGCCTTTCTAGTATCATGTGTACACTTCTTAGTGGTTTGATGTCTTGAGGAGAGGAAGACCATGTTTGAGTGCCCAGAGATAAGATCTGTTTATGTGCCTCTTTGGAGAGTACAAAAGGAAGTTCTGGTTGGACTGCATTTGGTTGGACTTGATTGAATTGAATTCAGCCCAAATTCCTGGATTTGTTGGTCCTCAAAATGGTCTGTGAGCAGTGATGGTTTATTTTATAGAACCAGGGAGTTTTAAGGTTTAGGAGGATCTTAAAAGTCATCCAGTTTATCCCTCTTGCTGATATTTGAACACCTCTGATCAAGTTGGTTTTATCCCAGGGTCACAAGGTTGGTTCAATATACATAAATCAGTAAGCTTTTTTAGATAGTGAAGTTATTGCATTGTTTGCTGCTCAGTGGGGCTTGGCCCGAGGATCATATGTGGGTGGACTCATTCCTACATTGAATTAGATATTAAGTAAGCAAAGGTTACTGTTAAGAACATAATGAATAAAGGTGTTGTATGTGGGACATGGCCAGCAGTATTTCTGGAATTGCAGTGAAGTCAGATAAAGTTGAATTGGGGGTAGCTCCTAGAAGTTCACCTTCCCATATGGGTTGGGGGGGGGGGGGGCTGAGAGCATATAGTGCAATTCTCCCAATTGCAAATTTTGGGAGAAAGTCCATTGAATTGATAGAGTTACAGTCCCAGTAGGTAGTAGACAGAGGGCGGCTTTGTTGTTATGGAAAGTGGTTGGTATGAGTGAATCCAATATTAAGTTGTTGGGTATGTTCCAATAAGCAGGTAAAGAATGGTGACTAGGAATCCAGAGATAGGGAGTATGCAGTGAAAGTGGCATCTTCATTTGTGGAATGAAGGGCTTAGTTATAAATTCATTCACTTATCAGATGATCATCAAATGGCTACTAAAGAGGAATAGAAGTATTTTAGACCTTCATTCAGCCTATTCTCCAAGAATCTGATAGTAGGTGTGAGAACTATAAGCTCTGTTACTTTAGTCAATTTTTGTCCTTTGTCAAATCTCAGTTTTCTCCCCTGGAAGATGTAGGGGCTGGACCAGATAAATGCAAAGAACCTTTCTAGTCCATATGCTATATTATATTTTAATTGAGGTAAAACAATAAAATTTATCATTTTAATTATTTTACAGTATATAGTTTAATGTATTTGCAGTGTTATACAACAGTCACCACTATCTAGTTCCAGAACGTTTTTATCACCCCCCAAAAAACTCTATACCCATAAGCACTCACTCCACCATACATGTTTTATGCACAGGTTAGCAGATAGAAGGCAGAGGATAGTTAGGGAAGGGGTATAATTCAGTAGGAGCTGAGATCAAGAAGAAACATTAGACTTGGGTAGCCAGAAAAGAATACTTAAGCATTGATATAGACTAGCAAGGGGTTAAAAGTACAAGACAGTTGTTACAGGAGCACCCTCAATAGGGAAGAAGCCAGATTTGGAACACTAGGAGAATTTTGCAGACTATATAGTGAGCAAGACTCTGCTGGACTTGCCAAATGCTAGTAAATGTCATAGCCCAAACAAGATACCAGATATGACTGGTATCAACCAAATAAATCAATATTTTAGTGACACAACAGACAAAAGAAAAGGACTGGTGTGAATATCCTATCCAGAGTGTTTTTTATTTTTCCCCTGCATGTCTGTCAATTAATTGTAGTCCTTCCGGGAGATGAGTAATTCAGGTCAGCTTGATTTCAGCATACTCCCTTAGCATGGCTTTCATCATGAATTCAGGGAGGGCAAGAATTTGTATTTCTATGTCTGGGTAGTCTAAGTAGAAGCCTTCTCTCTTTTTTTGCTCATACAAAAAGCAGATCAAAGGAAATGAAGAAGAAATGAACTTCTAAAGGTCCTGGCGGAACACTCCTTTTGTGGCTCCTTTACTAATCAACCTAATGATATTGATACTTCTTGATAAAGATATTAAGAAGTAAGGAGAATAGGCCCATGAAAACCAATGAAAGAGGGAGACTTATGAGTACAGTGTAGAATAGTTAATCTAAGAGACATTTAATTTTCTTGACTGGGAAGGAAATATGTCATTTGTGAAGGATTTCCCTGCACTTTAATCCACCCTCATTCTGGCTTGAGCTGTCACCATAGAAAACCTTGTGGGCAAAATATCAATATTTGCAGCCTGCTTTCCTTTGGTGGGGCTTGTTTATAGTTTGGCTGTCAAGGTGGTGAAATTTGGAGCCTGAGAGATCTGGGGCAATTATGAAGGCGTTTATGAAAGTACTTTCTAAAACCCTTCCCAGACCAGAGAGGACAATTTTTCCCAGATCTTGGTCCTCATAGTTCTAGGGGCAGATGATGCCAACCTAGGGATAATAACAGCAACAGCTAATACTTGACTCTGTGCCAGAAACTATTTTACATGCATCACCTTATTTAATTTTCTAAACAATCATATGAGATAGATTTATATTATTGTCTGTTTCACAGATGAAAAAACTGAGGATCACATAGGTTAAATAACTTATTCTCTGTTACTTACCAAGGCAATTATAGAGCCAGCATTTGAACCTGGGCTCCTAAGTCCAACCTTTACCACTATCATAAATTGTCTCTTCTAATTTTGGTGTAAAAGTCTAGAAACCTTGCTTCAATCCTGATTGCTATCTTTTTACTGTGAAACATCTTTCTCTTTGGCTTTGGATTTCCCATTTGGGAAGCAGAAATAAGTCTTGCTTTGCTTGCCTTTATGGACTGTTTTGAAGCCCAAAATAAGGAAGTTTGTGGGAAGGTACTACTCCTGAAGTAGATTGTCAGATATGCCAGGGACAAAAAAAGAATGATAGAAAGGAGTAGGAAGGGTCTTATTGAAGAGGTAGTAGGGGTGGGCATTAGAAAGATTTAGAGTTGTAGAGGTAGGAATAAACAGGATATATTGGAATGAATGGAAAGGGTAGCCTGCCTGAGGTCACATGTCTGTATTGGGGAGCAATGGAACTTGGTGGGTCAGGCATGGTATATAATTTCTTGACAGAGATCAATGATTGAATGGATATATAGAATATTCACACCTATCCTTTTGTCTTTTTTGTCACTAAAATATTTATTTCTGCAGTTGAAACTCATTACTTTTCATTGTATCCATGCTGGACAGGGAGAACAATTTGTTAGTTGTCTCCATAGGATGATCTTTCATGTAATTAGTTATAGTTATTCAATCTCTTCCTCTTTAGGGACAGACGAGTAGTTTCTGCACCTGACTGTACACATCATACTGGTTGTCTTTGTACAAGGCAGAAATGCAAAATGCTTTCTGGCATGTGTGCTCAAAGATATCTAAGCATGCCTGATCCTCCTAGCAGCTGAGACTGGGGTTCCAAAACAGGTTTTGTGTAAGTGTGTGTGTCTGTCTGTGTCTGCACCCTTCCTTGGCTAGCTGAGTTTCTTTCAGTTTCTCACATCCACTTTTGCATCCACACTTTGTCGTTGCTTCACTGTGGTGGCATTTTGGTGACCGTTGTTACACAAAAGTTCACATGCCCTCTAATCCCTCTCCTTTATTGGTGTCTTGTCCTTAGTGTTTGCTGAAAATTTTAGCTGGCACCTTCATTCAAACAGAGGCAGAGCTCATGATTGAAATTATCTGAAAATTTCAGAAAGGGCTGTCTTAGGAAAACAGTAATATCATCACTGGTTGTATTCAAAGAAATGAGCTGGGCAATTGCTGGTGGGGAATGTTGTCAAGGAAGTTTATGCACTGATTGAGGGATTAGGAGTGGTGTAGACTAGCTGATCTTCCATTTCCCTCACAATTCTTGATTCTGTAGCTCTGAGATTTTGTTATTTAATGTGGTTGGCAGTAACCCCTTATTTTCTCAAATCAAAGGATGGCTCAATTTTCCCTTCTCTCAGACTGGCTAGATTTGGCCTTTGATATGTAGGTGAGGTTTAGACAATATTGTTTACTCATTCTATTCTCAAAAACCTCACACTGCTTAAGCCAGGGTGGTGTAGCTTTCAAGACACTCCTTGACACTTTATTGAACTCATAAGGGAGCTACTAGCTGGATGTTATGAAATCTTTTCTTTGAGAACTATCAATAGTTTGGGGAAGAGGGACTAATAAAGATGTTAAAGATCATAAGTTTAACATATGGTACAATGGTGAATCTGTTGGAGTATGCATATAGGTATATAAATGCAAGGAGAAAGTCCAACAAAGATTGCACACAAAATCCATAAACCATGGTTTCCTCAGGAGAGGTGGAATATGGCTAAGATATGGAATGGTCCAAAGGAAAATTTCACCTTATCTAGATTGTTTTAACTTGATATTTATTTATTTTTATAGAGATATAATTCACATACCATAAAATTTGTCATTTAAATTATATAGTTCAGTGATTTTTAGTGTAATCACAGGATTGTACAACCATCACCACTATCTGATTCTAGAACAACTTTTTTTTTTAAGTTATTTTTAGTTGACAAGTAAAAATTATATATTTTTGGGTACAGTGTTATATTTTGATTATATATAGAGGTGTCCATGAAGTTCATGTAGATGAACACCAACTTTATGGATACCCCATATATATTCTCATATACAAACATGAAATTATTAAATTAGCGTATTCATCACCTCACATACTTATCACTATTTTTATGCTGAGAACACTTAAAATCTACTCTCTTAGCAATTTTTTACATATGATACATTATTATTAGCTGTAGTTATTATGCTGTATGATAGATCTTCAGCATTTATTTCTCTTGTCAAACTGAAACTTTGTACCTTTGACCAGCATCTTTCCATTCCCCCAACGTAGCCCCTGGTGACAACTAATCTGCTTTATATCTTTATATATTTGTCCATTCTGGACACTTAATATAAATGGAATAATACAATATGTATGATTTTTTTATGTATGGCTTCTTTTACTTAGGATACTGTTTTTGAGGTTCATCTGTGTTGTAACACTTGTATATTAGTGTTTCATTCCTTTATCTTGCTAAATAATATTCTGTTATACCGATACACCATATTTTAATTTTAGATGTTCCCACTATTTTGCTTTTATGAATAATCCTGCTGTAAACATTTATTTAGTGTGAACATATGCTTTCAGTTCTCCTGAATATATACCCATTAGTGGAATTGCTGGATCATACTGGTAACTCTGACTTTTTGAGGAACTACCAAAATGCTTTCCATAGTAGCCACATCATTTTATATTCTTACCAGTTGTGTATGAGCGTTCCAATTTCTCCACATTCTTGTCTTTGTTATTGATCTTTTAAAAATTACAATTATAATCTTTCTAGGGGATGTGAAGTAGTATCTCCTTGTGGTTTTGATTTGCATTTCCCTCATGACCAATGATGTTGAGCATCTTGTAGTGTGTTTATTGACCATTTATATGTTTTCTTTGTACAAATGTCTATTCAGATGCTTTGCCCATCTTTAAGTGGATTATTTGTATTATTATTATCATTAAGTTCTCTATATTCTATTCAAGTCTTTATCAGACATATAATGTGCAAATATTTCTTCCAGTCTGTAGTTGTCTTCACTTTTTGATGGTATTAGTAGCACAAAAGTTTTTAATTCTGCTTGGTTGGTTCTTTTTCAGGTGTCATATATAAGAAACCATTGTCTAATCTAAGGTCATAAAGATGCCTCCCCCTTTTTTTTTTTTTTTTGAAGAGTTTTATAATTTCAGTTCCTATATTCAACTCTTTGATCCATTTTGAGTTAATTTTTGTATATAGTGGTAGGTAGGGAGCAAAGTTCATTTTTTTTGCATGTGGATATCCCATTGTATCAGCAACATTTATGAAAAGACTATACATTTCCCTTTGAATTGTCTTAGAACATTTCACAAAAATCAATTCACCGTAAATGTAGGGTATATTTCTGGTCTCTCATCATTTTATTGATCTTTATTCTTGTGCCAGTACACACTCTCTTGATTACTTACTGTAGGTTAGTAGTAAGTTGAAATCAGAAAATGTGAGTTCTCCAACTTTATTTTTCATTTTGAAAATTATTTTGGTTATTCTGAGTCTTTTGAAATTTCATATATATTTTAAAATCACTTTGTCAGTTTTGCAAAGAAACCAGCTGAGATTTAGATAGGGATTTTGTTGAATATGGATCAATTTGAGTGCCCTCTTAGCACTATTAAGTCTTCCAGTCAATCAAATGAGAGGTCTTTCTATTTAATTAGGTTTTCTTTCCTTTCATTCAGTAACAGTTGAATGAACAGTTTTACAGTTTTCAATGTACATGACTTGAACTTCTTTTGTTAAATTTATTCCTAAGTATTTTAATTTTGTTAGTATTGAGAGATGTGTGTCCAGTTTCATTTGTCTACAGCTCAGCACCAGTTGTTAAATAGGGAATCTTTTATCCAATGTATGTTTTTGATAAGCTTATCAAAGATCAAAGGACGATATGTGTTTGGGTTCATCTCTGAGTTCTCTATTCTGTTCCATATATCTATATCTCTATTTTTGTACTGGTATCATGCTGTTTTGATCACTACAGATTTATAGTATAATCTGAAGCCTGGTAATATGATGCCTCCTGATTTGTTTTTATGTCTAAGTAGTTTATTGGCTATTGGAGGATTTTTTTTTTCTGATTCCATATAAAACAAAGTATTATTTCTTCAAGTTCTTTAAAGTATGACATTGGTGCTTTAATTGGGGTTGCATTAAATCTGTAGATTGATTTGGGTAGTATGGACATTTTAACAATGTTTATTCTTCCCAGCCATGAGCATGTTATGTTTTTCCATTTGTTAGCATCTTCATCTATTTCTTTTCTTAGAGTTTCACAGTTCGCATTATAGAGATCTTTCACTGCTTTTCTTAGATAAATTCACAGATATTTAATCTTCATTGGCACTACTGTAAAAGGAACAGAGTGCTTGACTATGTTTTCAGCTTGACTATTGTTGACATATGTAAAAGCTACTGATGTGTATTGATTTTGAATTCTGAGGCACTGCTATATTCTTTGATCACTTCTAAAAGCTTTGTAATTGAGTCCCTGGGAGTTTTCCAGGTATAAAATCATGCACTCACAAAGAGTGAGAGTTTGACTTCCTCTGATCCCATCAAAATACCCTTGATCCCCTTCTCTTGCCTGATTGTGATGACTAGGACTTCCATTACTATGTTGGATAGCAGTGGTGACAATGGGCATCCTTATCTAGTTCCAGATCTGAGTGGAAATGTTTTCAATTTTGCTCCATTCAATATAATACAGGCTGTGGGTTTGCTGTAGATGGCCTCTATCAGTTTAAGAAATGACCCTTCTAAGCTTGTTTTTCTAAAGTGTGTTAATCATGAAAGGATGATGGATATTATCAAAAGCTTTTTCTACATAAATTGATAAAATCATATGGTCTTTGTTTTTTATTTTATTTGTGTGGTGTATTATATTTATAGATTTATGTATGTTGAACCAAACTTGTAACCCTGGGATAAAACGAGCTTGATTGTAGTATATAATTTTTTTATGTATCATTTAATTCTGTTTGCTAAGATCTTATTGAATATTTTTGCATCAATATTCATTAATGATATTGGTCTGTAGTTTTCTTTTCTTGTTGGTCCTTTCCTGTTTTGGGGATTAAGGTGACATTTGCTTCATAAAATGTGTTGTGGAAGATTCCTTCTTTTTCTATATTTTGGAAAAGGTTATGTAATATAGGTACTAGTTCCTTTTTAAAGGTTTGATAGAATTCTGATGTGAAGCCATCTGGTCCTCCAAATTGCCATCTGGTCCTCCTGGACTTTTGCTTTTTGCAGTATTTTGTATAGTTGATGCTATTTCAGTGCTTTATATAGATCTATTCAAAAAATTTAATTAGATCTGGTTGAGTCTAGGAAGGTGGCATACCACCAGGTATTGGTCCATATCCTCCAGATTTTCATATTTCTGAGAATAGACTTTTTGGTAGTAAGCATTGAGGATTTTTTAAAATTTCTATGGCATCTGTAAGAACCTTTCTTCTTTACCTTTTATGATTGACATTATTAGGGATTTTACTTTAGTTTCTGGTTAGACTATTCAAGATTCATCAATTTTATTAATCTTTTCAAGCAACCAACTTTTTGTTTTGTTCATCTTCTGGATAATTCTTTTGTTTTCAGTTTCATTTATTTCTGCTCTAATTTTGGTTATTTCTTTTCTTCTGCTGGGTTTGGGGTTGGATTATTTTTCCTTTTCCAGTTGTTTGAGATGACCCATTAAGTTGTTGACTTTCTTTCTGTTTTCTTGATGAAGGGTTCTTATGCTGTATATTTTCCTCTTGGGACTGTTCTTGCAGTATCACACAGGTTTTGATCATTTGTGCCCTCATTACCATTTTGGTCCATAAATTTGATGATTTCCTTCTTAATCTCATTTTTTACCGAGCTATCATTTAGCCTAAGGTTATTTAGTTTCCATGACTTTTACTGTGAAGATTTCTGTAGTTGTTGAGTTCCATTTTTATTCTGTGATGTTCCAAGAAGATATAAGGAATAATTTGTATTCTTTTAAATTTGTTGATATTAGAGTTGTGTTCTAAGATATAGTCAATTTGGAGGATGTTCCATGGGCTGATTAGAAGAATGTGTATTCAGTTTTATTGGGATGAAATGTTCTGTAAATGCCTGTTAAGTTCATTTGTTCTAGGGTCAAGTTTAAGTCTATTATTTCTTTGTTTAGTTTCTTGTTGGAGGATCTATCCAGAAATGCCAAAGGGATGTTTAAATCTCCAACTGTTATAGTGTATTAAGATTTCAAATTGTTCATATGCATTAGGGTTTTCTTTATAAATTGAGGAGCATTCTGGTAGGGCACATAAATGTTAATAATTGAAATTTCTTCATGTTGAGTTTTTCCCTTGACGAATAAGTTTTTCCCTTGACGAATATGTAGTGTCCATCCTTGTATTTCCTTATCTTTGTTGGTTTAAGTTCTATTGTATCAGTAAATAAGATTACAACCCCTGCTTTTTTTCTGATTTCCATTTGCCTGTAGTGTAGATGTCCATCTATTCACCCTGTTTTTTTTTTTTTTTTCATTCTTTGAGTTAAGTTAAGTCTCTTATAGGCAATAGATACCCAATCTGAGTTATTGTATCCAGTCAGTCAACCTGTGTCTCTTTAAAGGACGATTTAAGCCATTCATATTAATTGAGAATTGATGGGTATGGTAGTGTTTTGACTGTGATGTTTTTTAAAGGTTCAGTGGATATTTTTAATTATTTCATCATTCTGGAAGTTAGGTTTTGTTTGATAGATTCTAGGTGAGTTTACCTTGGTGATAGACCATTGTGCATGTCATTATGGTAAATAGGCCTGAGAATATACTGGAGAGCTGGTTTAGTTATGGCAAATTTCCTGAACATGTGTATGTCAATGAAGTTTTTGTTTTCTCCATCACAAATGGAATTCATTTTAGTTGGATACAGGATTGGGGGATGAAAATTGTTCTGTTTTAGAAGACTGAAGGCTGATGACTATTCTCTTCTGGCTTAAAAGTTTCGGCTGAAAGATCTGCCGTCATTCTAATATTTCTCCCTTTCTTGGTAATGTTTTTCTTATGTCTGGCTGCTTGCAGGATTTTCTTCTTCATATTAAGTTTGGTAAAGTTAATTACAATATGTAGAGGAGATGCTTTATTTGGATTGTATCTTTCTGTGGTTCTGAAACTGTCTAGTACCTGAATATCTGTGTCCCTTGCAATGGTTAGGAAATTCTCTGCCATAATATCTTGGAGTAGAGCATCTGTGCCTTTTGGACCATCCTCTTCTCCTTTGCGTATTCTTATAAGTCTGATGTTTGATCTTTTGGATAGATCCCACAACTCTCTCAGGGAATGATTTGTTTTTGCTTTCCATTTTTCTGTTCCTTTGAATGCTTGTGATCATTCCAAAGTCTTGTCTTCAATTTCAGAGATCCTTTCTTCTGCCTGCTCAACTCTATTACTGAGGGATTCTACTGTATTTCAAAGCTTCTCAAATACTTTTTTCATTTCCTTGAGCTCTGCTATCTCTTTTCTCATTATGTTCATATCCTTGGTGATTTTTTCTTTGAATTCATTAATTTCTTGAGATAAATTTTGAAGAACTCCTTGGATTTCTATTTTAATTTTTTCCTCCATTCTATTCATTTTATTTGCCATTTATACTCTGAATTCTAATTTTGACATTTCAACCATTTGGGTATGAATGGCATCTTCTGTTGTATCTTCTTTGTCATTCATTAGGGGAGTTAATCTACTCTGATTATTTATGTTACCAGAGTTCTTCCTCTGGTTGATATTATTTTCTGGAGTTTGGCTAGTAAAAGTGGTAAGGTGAGATTGGATTGAGGGCCCCAGGAAGTTGAGTTAACCAGCCCTTTACCAGTGAGCTTGGGCTAGTGATTGTGGTTTTTCCCCTACAAATTTACAAACATCCCTTTCAGAGCTGGAGCCAGAAACTCTGAGGACATTCTTGGTGTGATAGCTCTAGCTATGTCTGTCTTGTAGTCAGCCAGCCTCTATCCAATCCTAAATAGTTGCCGTATTAAGCTGAAACCTCAGCTGAGGAGAGATACAAACAACTTTAGTTCACTGCCCCCTACCAGTGACAGCTGGAGGATGAGAATTAGTCCTTCCCACTACAAAACAATCACCACTCAACCTTGGAGAATCACCGGGTGGACAGCCCAGGTCAAGAGTTCTACTCTGATTGTCCTGGGAAGTACAATCA
This sequence comes from Loris lydekkerianus, assembly GCA_963574355.1. Lineage (NCBI taxonomy): Eukaryota > Metazoa > Chordata > Mammalia > Primates > Lorisidae > Loris > Loris lydekkerianus. The sequence goes on from CAUYPK010109111.1 coordinate 15,963, forward strand.
CTGCTCCACAGGGAAAGTTCAAAGTGTCTCCAGTGACTCAATAGTAGGGATCCACAAGCTGTTCCATCCCAAAAACCCAACGAGCTGGAGCCTGTCTCCCTCCAATGACAGGGAAGCACATCACCAAAATCTGTTGTGGGTGTGAGTACCATTGACATGAGGAACATCTCTTTTTCCTGTGTGTCCCTCTGTCCTCTCACCCGCCAATATCCACTCGAGTCACTGTTTCTGTACTGTTGTCCAGTGGTCCATGCAATGCCCAAGCCTCTCAAGGAATTTCCAAACACTCTGGACTTGGAGGGGGCAGGGCTTCAGACTTCCAGGTGAGTGCGGAAGTAGGGATGGGGAGTTCAAAATTGCGGTGAAAATAATTGGAGGGGGTGGGAGGGATAGTAGGGGATAGTAGGGGGACCACAACTATGGAGCACATTGCAAGTACAAATTGGTTCTATCGTGTAGAACACAAATGTCCTAATGCTATAATTGGGTAAATGAGATGAAAGCTATGCTGATTAGTATGATGTAAGCACTCCAATTTGTACAAATAATCAAC
>CAUYPK010109116.1:0-10231 GCA_963574355.1 Loris lydekkerianus
AGGTGTTGGCATGGATGTGGAGAAAAGAGAACACTTCTGCACTGCTGGTGGGAATGCAAGCTAATACATCCCTTTTGGAAAGACGCATGGAGAGTACTTAGAGATCTAAAAGTAGACCTGCCATTTGATCACTAGGTTTATATTCAAAAGACCAAAAATCACTTTATAACAAAGATATTTGCACCAGATTGTTCATTGCGGCACAATACATAATAGCCAAATCATGGAAGAAGCCTAAGTGGCCATTGCCCCATGAATGGATTAATAAATTGTGTATATCTATACCATGGAATATTATGGAGCCTTAAAAAGCTGGAGGCTTTACCTCTTTTACGTTTACATGGATAGAGCTGGAACATACCCTACTTAGTATAGTATCTCAGGAATGGAAGAAAAATATCCAATGTACTCAGTACTACTATGAAACCAATTTACTATCACTCACACTTTCATGTGAAGAATAGATCACAACTATGGCCCAGGATGAAGGAGGGAGGAGGAAGGTATAGGAGGGAAGGGAAAGGTCAGATCAAGGGAGGGTGAATGGTGGGATCACACCTATGGTGCTTATTGCAAGGGTACATGTTGTATCTATTAAGTATAGAGTATAAATGTCTTAACACAATAATTAAGTAAACAAGATGAGGTATATATTAACTAGTATGATGTAAGCGTTCCTAATTCTATACGAAATCAGCACACTGTACCCCATAAATGCATTAATGTATACATGATCTATGTGTTTATGATTTAATAAAAACAAACAAATGAAAAAAACTAAAAAAAAAATAAAATAAAATGAGGATATAATCCTATCTCATAGGAGTGAAAAAAAAAAAAAAAAGACTAGGCGATGGATTATGCTTTATATGGCTTTCTCTTTTCACTAAACTGAAACCCTAGGTCTTTCTTCTAGGGGACAATAATAGACAGGAGCCATTACAAATCCTAAAAGTTCCCCTGTGTAATTTTTTTCTAGATATTTCTAAGTCATCCAGGGGGGAGGGATTCTTTTTGAATCAGCATGACATTCCTGCTCTGAATATTGTTTTCTATAGCAAAATTTGAGGACCATTGCCTCTTGCAGTCAAAGGAAGTTATGAAAGGGGGTGTTAGGGGGTGGGGAAGAGGGAAATAGGTGGCATAAGATATAACTCTGATGGTCTAACTCAGGCAGTACAATTCAGTGAGCTTTCAAATTGCAGCAAAGTATGAAAAAGGCAGTCCCCAAAGCACTTTGCCAATTTTTTTATACCAAGGTAATGTGTCTGGTGGGTTTTCCTTTAGATTGCAAATCTCTCAAACTTAATTTTAGCAGTAGGTAATTCTAGCATTTCAAATACACAAAAGACACTTTCTCTCTCCCCACCACAATATCTAAAGTAGATACGCAACAGGTAGAAATGGCCCTGGCCTGCCAGAGTGGTCATTATTGTCAGAGACTACTGGCCACCTCCTCAAACACAGGATTTCAAAGCAGCAATTCCAAACCACACAACACAACATTTCTAGCTCTGCCTTTAAGTTACCATTCATTTGTTACCATCCAAGCAGAAAGCCTATAAATAAATCACTTTAGTTATTTATCTGACCGCTGTTCAGGAGAGAAAAGATACATAGTTGTTGCCATGTACTTGGTTGGTATTCCAGGTGAAATCACCAGAAGGAAATTTTGATACACCTGCAGCAAGGAGGAAGAGGAAGCAGCAAGGAGTATAAATAAACCAGTATCATCACTACCTGCTTGCTCAGACGGCTGGGAGCCGGGCTTGCCTCCCTGAAGAGGCAGATGATCCCTGAGTTGCATGGGTCTTCTCCTGTCCACCACAGAACCTTCTGTGCATTCTCTCATCACCCACACAATCACCACATGCACCGGGTTTTATCTGAAGACTGAAAAAGGTTTTAGGTATGTTAAGTCACAAAAGCAAAATATAAGACAAAGGAATAAATTCCCTTCCAACTCATAACTTGCAAGGAAGAGGCCATCTTCTTAGTTTTTTTGAAAAAAAGACCAGCAGTGTCTGGTCCATCCACTTCCCCTTGTAACAGTGAGCAGCACTGCATTCCCCATAGAAGAAAGGGGATGGAGCATGACAGGGTCCGAAAGGCCATAGACACAGTGATGGTTCTGCTCCTTGTCACCTTTGTGTTCTTTGGCATCTTACCTCTCCTCTTTGAGGCTCAGTTTCATTATGCTTAAACTCAGATTTAAAAAAAAAAACAACAACAATAGCAATGCACTAAAAACTTACATGCTCTGTGCAAGACACTTCAGTGAGGTATCTCCGCCATGTCTTTGAAATGATTCTGTGAACACGTGTTGTTATTACTCATTTACAAATGTGGAAGTTGAGGCTCAAAATGATGGAATAATTTGTCTGAGTTATACATGTAGTAAGTATGGGGAAAGGATTTGACCTCCATATGACTCTCAAATCCATATTCTGTCCATAACTAACACTGCCCTTCTGGAGATATTATTGTTCCTCCTTCCCCAGGTGGTCATGAGAACTACACAAGAGAAGGCATAAAAACCATTCTAAATGTACAGTGTGAGTGTGACATAACAGCACCAAGTGCCTTTAACTTAACAGACTACCAATAATTATAGGAAAAAAGAAGGGGACAAGGAAGGAGGGATGGAAGGAGAGGGAAAGAGAGAGAGAGGTGAGGGAGGGAAAGAGGGAAGATTCTTGTAAATGGAAAGAGAAGATGAAGCAAGGTTAACTTTTAACTTAGGCCAGAGTAGTCCTTGATTCTGAGGATGAGTAAATGATCACAGCTGTGGCTTTAGGAAGGGGCGATTTATAGTACTAGAATCCAAAATCTGAGAAGAGGAAGAAACGTTCAGAGGGCCAGCTGTGCCCGGGAGATGCTGGGTATGGTAGTAGGAAATGGTTTCCAGCACGTGGTGCCACAGGGGTTACCCCACAAAATTCCTTGGGAGCTCCCAGAGAATTCTATTATTAGCCACCCCATGATATGATTCCATAATTGTAGTGAGTTGGTGCCAGAAGGAAAACCCTTCTTTCATGCAAAATTGGCCCTGACTCATGCCCAAAAAGGAAGCTCACCAACCACGATAATTGACCCAGGGCTTCTACTCCAAAGAAGAATGTGGCTTTCAGGAAGCAAATTACAGGGTTACAGTACTTCCCAACCATAAAGACCCAGCCAGCCATTCATTATGAGGGCTTTTCTCCCTCCTTCTGGAAGAGACCTGCTACAAGTCTTTAGAATTTGACATGTTGTCCAAGACTATTTCTAGGAACTCTTCCTAATCTCTATAGTATGCCCAAATTGGGGGTAAATGGGGCCTGCATGCTTTGTCTTTTCTTATTTTAATCTGATGACCTTCCAGAACAATTAACTGTGGGGAAAAAAAAAAAAAAAAAAAAAAAAAGCCTTTGTCATTACTGATACCATACCATTGTCCCTTCCTTTCTCTGGCTTGGGAAAGTAGTCTGTACTTAATTGATTACTAATTTCCTTTTTCCTTTTGACACGTAGAGTCATCTAATTACCCAATGAAGAATGTTTTCTTGGAATTTGACCACAGAAGTTAAACACATATACACACACACACACACACATGCACACATATAAATGAACAGAATGCATCCATTTAACACATTCTATTCATTTATATAAGTGGACAGAAAGGTGGCAAAAACATTTGGGAATGTTCTAGCACTTACAGAGTGAAGAAGATGATACTGTTTATGCTGTGTAATAAAGTTACTGCTTCATATCTTCACAGTTTTTAATGTATTCCCTGACCCCCAGTGAGTTTGCACTTCCAATAGCCAGTCAGCTCATATATATGGTGCATATATACCCACACACATAGAGAGAGAGAGACTGGGGTATGTGTCTGTGTTTGTATGAGATTTGTGTGTATATACAAGTACATAGCACATATATATTCTATATTTATATATACATGTCATATACATACACATTATACACACATATGTACACATGGCCCAAAAGTATGGTGATTCTTAAAAATCTAAGGAAAATTGTGTATCCCTAACTCACGTTCAAAAAAAAATTCATAATTGTCTAGGTAGGCAGTGTGTGCTTGTATGTGTATAATCTTTTTAAATATATTTTATTTTTTAGAGCACTTTTAGGTTCACAGTAAAATGGAGCAGACAATAGAGATTTTCCCATGTACTCTCACACATGCACAGCCCTTCCCTTGACATAAACATTCCTCCCTAACAGTGGCACATTTGTCATAACTGATGACCCTATTTTGACACATCATTATCATTCAGAGTCCATAGTTTATATCATGGCTCCCTCTTGGCACTGTACATTCTATGGGTTTGACAAATTATAATGACATGTATCAGTCATTATTGTCTTTTTAGAATAATAGCTGGAGTCATCTGGTCACAGTAGTCCATCTACATGATGGGGATCAGCCGACTGGCAGAGCTTGTAGTGGCTCTGAGCATCCCAGGAACCTGCACACATCAGCTGTGCTACTGCACCTGGTATAGGTGGGATGAGCTTCAGCGGAGCAAACCAGGGAACCTAAACATATGAAACCAAAAATACAAACCTGGCCCAAACTAGAAATAGAAGATTGAGCTATTTTGTCAAAAACTCAGCTATTCCTGGAAAAGAGCAAACTACAAGAGTAAGTGGGAGAATCAGCACATGGGGTGGGCTGATCTAGAATAATGCCTGCAACTCCTGCTTGCAATTGTGTGCATGGGGTGTGTGTGTGTGTGTGCAGATGAAATAGGTTTTTGTCTGAGGACTAATGTTCACTTAAAGACATGGGCTGAATCTATGCCTGGGCTCATTTGTACAAATGGATATTTGTCTAATAGGAGCTCCAAAAGACCCAAATGGAGAAAATGAAAAGAAAGATGATATATGAACAGAAAGTGCCTAAGAATTTTCCAGAATTAAAGAAAGACATGAGTCTTTACATTAAAGAAGCATTTCAAGTTCTGAGGAAAAGAAATGAAAATAAATCTATATCTAAATAGATATGAGTGAAATTATTGAAAATACAAAACAAAGATGATCTTAAAAGTAACTAGAAAGGAGGCAGTGCCTGTGGCTCAAAGGAGTAGGGCACCGGCCCCATATGCCAGAGGTGGCAGGTTCAAACCCAGCCCCAGCCAAAAGCTACCAAAAAAAAAAAAAAAAAAAGAAACTAGAAAGGAGAGGCAGAAGACCCAAAAAGAAGGAGCCAAACTGATTCCACCACAGGACCCACCAGGAGACATGAGGAAGCCATGAGACATATGCTCCTTTATGACAGTGATACATTCTGAGAAACATGTTGTTCGGTGACTTTCTCATGTATTAACATCATAGTATGCTTATACTACCAAGATGGTACAGCCTGCTACACAGCATTTTGCTGTACTGAATACTGTAGGCAATTATAACATACTGGCAAGTATTTGTGTATCTAAACATAGGAAAGGTACAGAAAATGTACTCTGTGGGACCACTGTCATAAATGCAATCAGCCTTGACTGAAATGTTATGTGGCACATGACCATGTCTTTGACATGCTTACAGAACATGGGGTCATTCTACCTGTAATACCATCAACCACCTTTCAAGTGTGAGGATACAATGAACACACTGCAGACAGGCACTCAGAGTTTACCACCCAAAACCTTCTCATTGAAAGTCCCAGGAAAGGCTGGCATGGCCTTGCGCCTGTAATCCTGGCACTCTTGGATGCCAAGGAGGGTAGATTGCCTGAGCTCAGGAGTTCCAGACCAGCCTGCGCCAGAATGAGACCCCATCTCTAAAAATAGCCAGGCATTGTGGTAGACACCTGTTGGTCCAGCTACTGAGGAGTTTGAGACAAGTGGATCATTTGAGCCCAAAAGTTTGAGGTTGCTGTGAGCTATAACACCACAACATTCTACCCAGGGTGAAAAAGTGGAACTCTGTCCAAAAAAAAAAAAAAAAAAGGATCATATGGTCTTTGTCTTGGTCTTTGCTTCTGTTCATATGGTGAATTACATTTATAGACTTGCATATGTTAAACCAACCTTGCATCCCTGGGATGAAACCTGCTTGATCATGATGTCCATGATGTCTGCCTTTTTTGATGAGAATCTGTAATCTATTGGCTAGGATTTGTTGAGAGTTTTTGCATCTATATTCATTAGTGAAATTGGTCTGAAGTTCTCCTTTTTAGTTGAGTGTCTTCCTGGCTTTGGTATTAGGGTAATGTTTGCTTCATAGAACATGCTGGGAAAGATTCCTACCTCCTCAATTTTTTGCAATAATTTCTGCAATATGGAATAAGCTCTTCTTTGAAGGTTTGATAGAATTCTGGTGTGACGCTATCTAGACCAGGGCATTTTTTTGTTGGGAGATTTTTTAGTTTCCTTGATCTCAGTGTTTGATTGGTCTGTTCAGGAGATCTATTTCTTCCTGGCTAAGTCTGGGGAGAGAGTGTGATTCCAAATATTGATCCATTTCCTTCCCTTTGTCAAATTTCTGGGCATAGCATTTCTTGTAGTATTCAGAGATAATCTCATGTATCTCTGCGGCAGATCCTCTCAATAGATGCAGAAAAAGCATTCGATAAAATCCAGCATCCTTCTCTAATTAGAACATTGAAGAATATAGGCATAGGTGGCTCATTTCTTAAACTGATCGAAGCCATCTATGACAAACCCACAGCTAATATTTTACTTAATGGAGTAAAACTGAAAGCTTTTCTACTTAGAACTGGAATCAGACAAGGTTGTCCTCTATCGCCACTACTATTCAATAAAGTGCTGGAAGTTCTAGCCAAGACAAACAGGCAAGAGAAGGAAATAAAGGTCATCCAAATGGGAGCAGAGTAGGTCAAACCCTCCCTCTATGCTGATTATATGATCTTTTACTTAAAGAACCCCAAAGATTCAACCACAAGACTCCAGGAAGTCATCAAAAAATACAGCAATTTCTCAGGATATAAAATCAACGTCCACAAATCAATGAACAACATGAGAAGCTAATTAAGGATACAATCCACTTCAGAGTAGCTTCACAGAAAATGAAATACCTAGGAATATAACTAACAAAAGAGGTGAAGGACCTCTATAAAGAAAACTACGCACCCCTAAGAAAAGAAATAGGAGAAGATATTACCAAATGGAAGAACATACCATGCTCATGGCTGGGAAGAATGAACATTGTTAAAATGTCTATACTTCCCAAAGAAATCTACAGATTCAATGCCATCCCTATTAAAATACCAACATCATACTTCGAAGACTTGGAAAAAATAATTCTTCATTTTGTAAGGAACCAGAATAAAACCCATATAACTAAGGCAATTCTTAGTAATAAAAACAAAGCCAGAGGCATCAGCCTACCAGACTTTAGGCTCTACTACAAAGCCCTAGTGATCTAAACAGCATGGTAGTAGCATAAAAATAGGGACATAGACATCTGGAACCATATGAAAAACCATGAGATGAAACTAACATCTTACAGCCATCTAATCTTTGATAAACCAAATAAGAACATACACTGGAGGAAAGAATCCCTATTCAATAAATGGTGATGGGAGAACTGGATAACCACATGTAAAGACTGAAACTGGACCCACACTTTTCTCTACTCAAAAAAATTGATTCAAGATGGACAAGACCTAAATTTGAGGCATGAAACGATAAAAATCCTCAAAGAAAACTTGAGAATATCGGCCTGGGGAAAGACTTTATGAAGAAGACTTCTGTGGCAATTGCAACAACAAAAATAAACGAATGAGACTTAATTAAACTGAAAAGCTTCTGTACAGCTAAGGAAACAACAATCAAAGCAAATAGACAACCTACACAATGGGAAAGGATATTTGCACATTATGACTCAGACGAAAGCTTGATAATGAGGATCTACAGAGAACTCAAATTAATCAACATAAAAAGAGCCAACAATCCATTATATCACTAGGCAAAAGACACGAATAGAACTTTCTCTAAAGAAGGCAGACAAATGGCTAACAAACATATGAAAAAATGCTCATCATCCCTAATTATTAGAGACATGCAAAAAAAACAAACAAACACAAAAAACCCCTGAGATATCAACTAACCCCCTTGATAATGGCCCACATCACAAAGTCTCAAAACTGCAGATGCTGCCATGGATGTGAAGGGAAGGGAACTCTATTACATTGCTCGAGGGCTGAAAACTAATACAACCTTTTTGGAAGGAAGTATGGAGAACCCTCAAAAAACTCAAACTATACCTCCCATTTGATCTTGCAATCCCATTACTGGGTATCTAAACAGAAAGAAAAAAAAAAATCCTTTCACCATGAGGACACTTGTACTAGACTGTTTATCACAGCTCAATTTATAATCACCAAAATGTGGAAACAGAGCATAAATGCCCACCAACCCAGGAATGAATTAACAAGCTATGGTGTATATATATATACCATGGGATACTATTCAGCCATTAAAAAAGATGGAGACTTTACATCTTTTGTATTAACCTGAATGGAAGTGGAACACATTATTTTTTGTAAAGCATCATAAGAATGGTGAAGCAAGAATTCTATGTAATCAATTCTGTAATGAGGACAATTGATGACCTAGTACATGGTGGGGTGTAGGGGAAAAGGAGAGAGGGAAGGGGGCAGGAGGGTAGTTGGTTGAGGTGTGTGACACACCTTTTGGGGATGGGACACAATTATAAGAGGGACTTTACCTAATAAATGCAATCAATGTAACCTGGTTCATTTTATACTCAATGAATCCCCAACAATAAAAAAGAAAGAAAGAAAGTCCTATGAGGGCAGAGGTTTTTTCTTGTCTTCCTCACTATAGTCAATATTTGGTGAAAGAATGAATTACCATAGGATGTACTTCAGTAACATGAAAAGTGAACCCAGAGAGATAGAACCAGTTGCAAGTAGTATAGAAGCACAAAGAAACTAGTAAAAATGTTGGTAAATCTAAATAAACATGAACTATAAAATAAAAATAATAAATAAACTAAAGGGGGTAAAGAAAAAAGATAAAAAGATAAAAGATAAAAATAATAAAAAAAACTAAAGGGGGTAAAGAAAAAAGATAAAACCATAAATTATTTGACAAAAACTGCATAGAACCTGTAATGGGTGGTCAGAGCAAATCAGCAGGTGGCTCTCATGTGTTTAAGGGAAGAACTGAGGCATTGATAACTTGGTATCCTGTCAGTCAAGCATGCATGCTTAAAAATGAAGTGGAGACCTCTGAAAGAATAGAAAAGAACACATAACTTTCATACCGGTAGAAAGAGAAAGGAAAAAATGAAGGACAACTCAAGAAAGGAGGGAGGGGAAGAATAGGAAAAGATGCTTGGTAAATAGAACACAAAACATACAACATAGAACAAACCCGAATACAGGTCAGCAAAAGGGTGGCAGAATGTCTGGGAACGTTCCAGTGCTTGTAGGGTGGGGCACTAACATTGGTGCTCTGTAATAAAGTTGCTGCCTCAGATCTTTGCCATTTTAGGCAGCCACTGACTCCAGTGCACTTTTGCTTCCAACATCAAGCACTTCCTGGGTGACTGGAGCCACCTGTTGCCTGGGTGGAAGGCAAAGAGCCTGGGGATGCCCAACAGGAGCAGGGCAGTGTACAAGCGCCTGCTCACACAGCCTGGTGTCCTGAGATGACTCTGTGACTCTGTATAACCGACACTCCTGAGCTCCCCTGAGGGGTCAGGCTGAAGCAACCCTCTCTGGGACTTGGTGTCAGATTGCACCCTCCTGGGTTTTCTGCTTTTGCCTCCCTCCCACCTCGTCCCCACCCTACCCCACCCCACTGAGTATTAGAGATTTCTGGGTTTTCCCATGAGCACTTTCTAAATAAGCACTTGCCCTGATTTAACTGCCTAACTATTATTCTTCACCGCCCTCCATAGCACCAATGACGGGTAAGATTCCCAAAGCAGGGACAACCTAAGACAGGATTTGGAGACGCTGCACGGGGGATTACATTCATAGTACCCAAAGACGGGTAAGATCACTCTGCATTCAGTCAACCTAAGACAGGGACCAAACCATTGATGTTTGTATCTCCATGACGGGTAAGACTGAAACTGCAAGAGGAGGCAACCTAAGACAGGGGCTATGTTTATCCGCCATACAAAAAACAAAAGAGGGAATTGTTGGGCCCTGCCATGTGCCTGAGGCCTAGTGCAACTTCCCGAGCCTGACTAGAAGTAGATCCATTGAGCTACTTCCGCGTAG
>CAUYPK010109119.1:0-20352 GCA_963574355.1 Loris lydekkerianus
GAACATAAAACATCTCTTATCCGCCTTTTTTTTCCGAAAAAAATTTTGCCCAAAAAATTGTACTGTGGCAACAATTTTGCCCCCCAAAAAACTCGGCTTATACTCGAGTATATACAGTAAATCTTTTCTACAATGAAGCATCAACATTCTCTGCTTTGAGAAATGAGGGTATTAACACTCAGAGAAGTTACAAAAATGGCCCTGGGGCCTCTCAATCCTGAGGAACAGAGCCAGGTGGCTTATCTGGCCATCCCATCCCTAGCAAGGGAAGTAAAAGGTCTTCATTGTAGCAGAAACTATACCATTTTCTGCAAATTTGTAGAAGTTGATTGTTAAAGAACTAAATTCAAAGAAAAATAAAATAAAAATATAAAAAAGACATAAATTATAAAGAGAAACTAGGAAAGAAATAATCGGTGTCTTTTTATGTTTACTGAGTTAAAACTCTGCTTTACAGGGACGTTACATGCAGTGGAAACGCAGGGAAGGATGTTAACCCCAGACAGAAGCAGGCCGTCCTGCAGTGGGCTGGTAGCCTTGGATCACCTGTGCTGGGAGATAACGTTACCCAGAGCCCTGTGCTTTGTGAAGTGCAGGCTGGCCTCATGTGGTAGTAACACTTATCTGTCCGCTGTGCAGGAAGGCATGGGTGAGTGCCTGGCGGCCACTAGGTACAGTAAAGGTGAAAATGCTGGTCACACCTAACAGTACAACATGGACTCCAGCTGAGAAGGCAAGACCCAGCGGCAGGGATAACCTACCCTGCATCCTGCTTGAGTCTTTTCTCATCCTTGAAACAAGAGACAGTCACTTCCGTCGGCATGTAACTTTTATACTGTCCTCTAAAAATGGTCATTTCCCTTATTGAAGCTTTTGGGAGACAAAGCAGTCCAGTTATTTCCCTCAACCTGCCTCCTTTCCTAAAGGGAGACAACTCTGGTGCCATGAGAAAATCCACTGGCCTGGGAAGAAAGGTCCGTTTCCGCTCAGATTCTATACCCTGTGGAAACGGTGCCACCTGGGATGGGTCTTTGCACTGCTGGCTCTAAGTTTCCTTGCTTGAAAACTTAGAGTGATGATAACATTAATTACCCACAGCAGGGAACGGAGAACAATCCACATATTTAGTACTGGGGCATAGATAAATAAATGGCAGTCACATGATACAGTGGGACACCAGTCTGTAGTTAAATGAGTGTTTGCACAGATACCAAAAATAGATGAGGGGAATGAACACTTCAGAATAGTAAATAGTGTAAAATAAAATTTATGACAATTTGAAAATGTACCAAAAATATTATGTTTTGCTTGTTCATACATACACATGAGTAAAACATATTTAACACAGGTCCAAACAGCCCCAAATAAAGGTGAAGTTTACTTCTGCAAGGAGAGGAACCAACGAGGCAAATAAAAAGGATGTCAACCAGACGTGCGATGTTCCATCGCCTACAGTGGAGAAAGATTAGAAGCAAATAGAAAAAATGTTAACAGGTATTATGTTTTACTATGTTTATTATACCACGGTTTTCTGTATTCATTCTTTATTGTTGCAAGATAAAAAGTTTAAAAAAAATGGTCACAGCAAAGTTATAAGGATTCATTCATTCAATAGTTCATTCAACAAAGACTTAACATCAACAAATATTTTAAAGGGTGTTACCATGTTCCAGGTCCTACCGACATACTGGGGATAAACTAGTGACCAGGGCAGCCCCATCCTCACCCACACAGGCCTCCTCACACCCAGGACAACAACTGGTACTTGAGGAAACAATCTCCAGATGCATCCCTGAAGTTCAGCTTAGAGAGGATCAAGGTGCTGGGAAGAGCCCTGCCACCTGACCAGGCTTAACTCCTCTCTGGTGCTCCTGGCATGCCTGACTCATGGGCGTTACTACAGTAAAAGAGATTCTGCCGGTAGAGCACTTAGCCCAGCACTGACCCCAATGATGTACTGGACAAATGCCCAGTTACTTTACCTTGTTTATGGGATGAACCTGTGGATTATTTACATTCTTTGGGAATGGTGGGTTTGCATTTGCAATGATTCTATCCAAACCTGAGCATGGATTGAACCAGATCTGATTTCTTCACATGTCATTCAAACATAGGAACAGCTGGCCGATTTTTAAGAGCTGAAGAGATTAGCATTTGACTGAGAAAGTAACCAGGTTAATGATAGTGAGGTGGTTTCCAAACTGTCATATAAGGGGACAGCTAAAAATCTAAAGAGATGTCTGGACAAAGAACGCAATAGCTGACCTCAAAGGTATGCCATCTGGAAAAGGAATCTGAGTAATTTGTCAGAACTCAAGAAGACCAAAGTGAAATTATTAGTTGGGTTCACCACAAGGAAGACGATTTTAATAATCCCAGCTGCCCAGGGAATAAAAGTCCTTTAAAAGGAACTGGGGATTAAGCTATCACTGAGGAAATACAAGGATGTGATGGAAGATCTCAGTATGGTTATGCTACAAAGACATCCAGGCACCCTGTGGGCTGCTGGGCCACATGGCTTTTTAAAGTCTCTGAGTTTAAGAGCCTGTGACTCTAACTCGTGGCTTTAGAAGGGGTGAGACAGCTGCACAGGTGTGCTGCTCCTGCCCAACCTAAGAACTGTCACCAGTCCCGTAACAGCGGCTTCCATTTTTGCAACACCTCTGCATATTTCCAAAGTTTTCATACATACTTTTTCACACTTTCCCCCAAGAGCCACCAAAAAAAAAGGCAAATACTTCTCTGGGCTGAACAGGGAGAGGTGCAGAGGAGGAAGTTAGAGAAAAGACTCCTGGTTGGACACACAGGTCATGCCCTACCCAGCACCAAATCTTGGAAGGGTCACTGCAGTCACACTGACACCCAGCCTACAACTGACTACTTCCAGGGGCCAGAGGCTCGGTTGTGAAGGCTACAGTCAAAAGCAAGTTAGGTGTGTGGGGTCAGCCGAAGGCCCAGGGAACAAGGATAACACAGAGAGAAAGCCAGCAGTGACTGTCCCCACGGCTCACAGCTATACACTAAACAGGTCTTCAATCCCCAATCTCTTAAGGGTGAAATAGCTGAAAATCTCCTGCCCACCCAACTCACAAAACTCAGCAGCAAGCTGGAGACTCTGGAAATTAGAGAGAGATGCCATCCTCGTCTCTTCTCCCCAGACAATGATTTCCTGGGAAGCAAGAAGTCAGGCAGTCACCATGCCAGGTGAAGGAAGCAAGTGACAGATAGCAGAGGTCTTTTACAGACCCCAGAGGGACTCTGGCAGTGTGACAGTGACTGCACATGTGTATCAGTCACCATGGCTGCAGAACAAACTGACCCAAACTGACAGCACAAAACAGCAATAATTATTTATTGCTAATATCTCTCCTGGAGAGTTAAGACCTCTTCTGGAGTGACTGGGCTCAGGTAGTTCTCACTCAGGATCTCTCGTTCAGCTGCAGCCAGGCGAGGCTGGGGCTCAGGTCATCTAGTAGGGTCATTCACTTGCACAGCTTGTTGTTCTTCCTGACTATCAGGTAGGACCTCTGCTGGGGCTGCCGACTGCAGCATGACACCTGGGCTTCCTCCCAGCACAGCAGCCAGATTTCAATAGGAGCAATCCAAACAGAGAACTGCATTGCCTTTTACGAACCACCTTTGGAAGATACACAGTTTCTGCTACATTCTAGAATATTTTTCACAAGGGCCAGCCATATGGAAGGGGAAGGCCATGAAAGTGATTTCACATCAAGCCAAAGCACTTGTGAGCATGTTTTAAAAGACCACAGGTAACAACACTTCCTCCAGAAACTGCACTCCGTCACCGTGAGGGAGCTACATGTTGCTCTGCAGCAGGGGGCTTCCTTTCACTGGGACAGGCTTCGGGCTGAAGACCATCACTAGGCTGGACGTGTCCCACATCTGGGGGGGCCCAAAACCAGGGAGGACCTGAATGCCAGGCTACAGGGCTCCTGACTTTAAGCACACCAGGTCACTCTGAAAAATGATTTTGTGTGTGGGTGGCGCCTGTGGCTCAAAGGAGTAGGGCGCCAGGCCCGTATGCCGGAGGTCATGGGTTCAAACCCAGCCCCAGCCAAAAACTGCAAAAAAAAAAAAAAAAGATTTTGTGTGACATATGGATACCATTTCACATAAAGTAGAGCCTGGTGAGGGACTCACAGTTGCCTAAAGATAGGGATACATTTGCTTTTGACTCTGGAGCCAGAAAAGCCAGCGTATGCCCCTAAAATAACACACATGCCAAACACTGCAGGACAGACTGCACTTGTGTGGTGACACCTCATCTCCCGGGGCTCAGATGGAGCCTTCTCTCCGAGTTTACATATGTTCCAGGCCCCAGGCCCCAGCAACACTTCTAAAAATAACTCTTTTACTTTAGTTGATTGCAAAATAAAACCATCTTCCTTGGGGAAGGGAGCTGCTGTGAGCAGAGCCTCTATTTTCCTGCAGAAGGAGCTTAAGCAGGGTTTACTTCTTGGCTCTCCTTTTTTCTATTTTGACCTGTTTTGAGCTTCCATGGGGTCCCCAGAAGTCCAATGAATGGACGGAGGTAGTGAAAGACAGATGAGGAAGGAAGGAATGTTTTTCAGAAAGTGGCCTCACTCTTCAGACCTGGGCTGAAGGCGTCTCGGCTTCACTGCTCGGCTGAGCCCACTGCGTGGCAGGATGGCACGTGGAGCCGTCAGCACTAGTGGAAACACACATTGTGTAGCACTGAAAACTGATGGAGTCCAAGAGGCAGCACTGAGCACGACGAACACACATAAACACAGGAAGAGCAGGTGCATGGTCACCCACTTCCTGGGTCAGGATGAGCTAGCTGTTCAATCGACTGAGCAAGAATAAAACTGCTCTGCTGTGAGGAAACAGGAATTGAGAGACACTGTCGGGGCTCCCATCTTCTCGCCCTCAGCTCTTCTTCCAACCACCAGCACCTGGGGATCTTTTCCCGAGGGCTGTCTCTGGTCGCAGGCATGGTTTTGGCTGTTGGAGGCAGGCTGGAAGCGCAGGGCACTGACAGAAGTTGGTGTATTCACCCCAGCTCCCTCCTTCTTGGGTGGGGTGGGGGGAGACTCTCCGCTATATCCTGGGCTTCCTGGTGGTAACTGGGGATCACACACCACGTACTGGCTGCCTGGTCATTCCTCCCCAGCCTCACTTCCCCACTTCTGCTGGGGACTAATTCCAGGACTAATTCCTAACTCCTAAATCATTTGCACAGACTCACATCCTTGTGGGTTTTTTTGAGACAGAGTCTCACTGTCACCTGGGCTAGAGTGTGGTGGCATCAGCCTAGCTCACAGCAACTTCAAATTCCTGGGCTCAAGTAATCCTACTGCCTCAGCCTCCCAAGTAACTGAGACTACAGGCACCTGCCACAGTGCCCAGCTAGTTTTTCTGTTTTTAGTAGTGATTGGGTCTCACTCTTGCTCAAGCTGCCTCAGCCTCTCAGAATGCTAGGATTACAGGCACCAGCCACTGCGCCCGGCCTCACATTAACATATTCTCTAAGGCAGTGGTTCTCAACCTTCCTAATGTCGCGGCCCTTTAATACAGTTCCTGTGGGCTGCGACCCACAGGTTGAGAATCGCTGCTCTAAGGAAACCAAAACTTGAGGAAATCTTGCCCTTTGCAAAGACCCTACCATGTGCAATTCCCATGTTCATGGAGAGGGCCTGGTTTTCGTCTCTTAGTGTATGCGTCACCCATGTGAACAGACGTGTGTGTGCGTGTACAGTCAGGAACATGATCACACAGAGAAACATGGGGGAATCTCAAAAACATGTAAAGAAGCCCTAAAAAGCACATATGTCAGATACGTGCACATAAGGTTCTAGAACACATGTAACTAATCTATAGTGATAGAAATCGGAAAAAAGGGTGGTGTGGGTGTGCTGGACTGGGGATTCCTGAGAACGAGAGAACTTTCTGGAAGGATGGGGTGTCCAGACAGTGGTGGGGCACAGGTCTAGTCACAGGTCAGCAAACATTGATGGTACACATACACCTTGTATACTTTCTGGAGGATAAATATGACCCAAAAGTAAAAAAGTATAAGCAAACGGTAAACATTAGCTAACACGCAGGACCCAGTGACACACGTGAGGGGGGCTGAGATGATTACTGAAAATTATACTTTAAAGTCTACTAAACCAGGATGGATTCGGAATACAGGGTTCGATAGGTCCATAAACATGGGAGAAAGCCAGTATAAGAACATGTAAGTTATAGAAGCTGGGTGCTAGGTCTATAACATTCACTGTAAAATTCTATTTTTCTGTATGTTTTCAAATGTTCATAACAAAAAGCTAAAGCAAAAAAATTAAAAAAAAATGCAGTTGGCCCCCTGTATCCATGGGTTTTGTGTCTACAGATGCGACCAACTGAGTATCAAAAATATCTAGAAAAATGAATTCCACAAAGTTCCAAGAAGCAAAACTTGAATTTGCCACACAGCAAGTACGACGGTGAGTAAAGTAGTGTGTGAGCATCCTGTAAGTGACCTAGAGCTGATGTGAAGTCCGTGGGAGGAGGTGTGTGGGTTACCCGCCAAGACTCCGCCTTGTTCTACCAGGAGCGGATGCGTTTCAGTGCTTGTGTCTGGGTGCCCTGGACCCAGTCCCTCAAGGCTGTCCTATCAAGGGACAACTAGACTTATGGGCAAAATTCTTGAGATTGAGTGAGAGGAGAGAAAATTTTAAATAAACAAGCACACAAAATTATGGCATTATAATTATGTGGACACTATAACGGTGCCCACTGAGAGGTCCTGTCTGCCTGGGAACCACTAAGCAGAGCCATACCAGGCATCAAGTAACGTGGCCTGGACATCCTTACAAGAAACATCCTTTCCTGAGCCAGAAACACAAAATGATTCAGCAAAGGGACCAATGTCCTCCCACAAAACCAAGGGTCAGTGGATACAAAGAGCTGCCAGAGGGAGGTACAACTGTGTTCAATGTTCCTTCCTTTAAATTCAGCATTAAATAATTCAATGTAATAAATTGTTCCAGTGTTTGTGGTTGAAATGCATCAAGATGTGGGGAAACTATATTTCTGGAATATGGTAGGACAGTGGTTTCTTGGCCCATCATCCACAGGGCAGCTTCTAACCTCAACAATGATGCAAGGATGCTATGGTTTGCATGCTTATGTCCCCCCCCCCCAAATTCATACATTAAAACCCTGACCCCCACGGTAGTAAGAGGTGGGGCCTTTGGGGAAGCGATTAGGAATGGGATCAACATCACTATACAGGTAGACCCCAGAGAACCCCCCTCGTCCCTTTCTCAGAGTGAGGTTAGAGAGGAAAAGCAACTGGGAAGCAGTAAACAGGTCTTCAGGAGACTGACTCTGCCACTGCCTTGCCCTGACTTCCAGCCTCCAGACACTGAGGAATAAATGCCAGTTATTTGGAAACAATCAGGGTATGGTTCATTGTTTCTGCAGCCCCAATGGGGGCATAGTCAAGTGCAGAGTGCCTGCTCCTCCTTCCCACCTGCTCAACCTGTCTCCTTCATCTGCTCTGACCTATCCTGTACCTCAGTCTGAGTGCTCAGTCTGAGGACCAACTCCCCCAGCATGGGGGGGGGGAGGTTCTATGGATTTTCATGGGGCAAATCAGCAAGATCTCAGCACCTTGGAATTCCCGTTCCCCAGGGAAAGCTCCACGCTCCACGGGCGCTTCTCTTGATGCTGACAAGCTGTCGTGTGGCGGGTTCCTGTGCTGTGACAACTAAGACTATTTTTACTTCACTCCTGGGTTTTTATAGTATTAGTACCTGTCAGATTCATTTTACTCACCTCCCATCGTAGAAAATCCCCATGCTCTGAAAAACAAAGAAAGGAATCAGCAGCATGAACAGTGATCACCATCTCCCGAGTAGGACGAATGGAGGCCCTGCTTCTGAGACCCCTCGGGCCCCACGGAGTGGGAGCCGGGAAATGGGCTTCCATTCACAGCTGAGTGCCGGCTGTGTGCTTGCATGTTAGCCCACTGCCTCTTCCAGTTTGTCCCTTGAATCGTCCCCACTTCACAGGGGAGGAAACTGAGGCTCTGCGAGGTTACATGGCTGGTCCGGATTCCTGCCCAGACCTGTGGGACCTGCTCCACAGCCCTAACTCAGCCCAGGAGTACTTGGCAATCACAAAACATGCGCACCCCTCATCTCAAGGTTCCTCACCACGCCAGGAAGGGCGGGCACTCGGAGTGACTGTCCAGCGACTGAGGTGACAGAACATTAAACCAGCCCAGCAATCTTCAGGCCGGGCCCTTGCTCCCTCCAGGCAGCCTGTGCCCACAGTCTGCAGCTTGTTGCCTTTCTTTCCTCCAACAGTGGGGACGACGGTGAGCACTGAGGGCCGCGGCAGGCCCCAGGCCGCATCCTGTGCAAAAGCCTTGACGGGGATAGGCAATAAGCCACTGGGCTGAGCCCAAATCCGCTTTGTGCTGAGTTGGATTCTAAAAAAGGCTGCTAATCTTTAATTCAGGAATTGTATTGTTCTATTATAGAAATTTCAGGCAAATGAAATGGGATTAACACTGTAAGGAACCTCAGACATACACTGATTTAACTCACTCTCTGAGGTGCAAGGCGTACCTTTGCCTGGGCCTATGTGGGGTCCTACCCCAGGACACACAGCCCAGAGGGGTGTCTATCAGCCCTGAGGTCACATGCAATGTGGCTTGGAGCCTCTCTCCAAAGCATAGCCAGTGTGGTAGCTGGGGCCCCCCCAACCCTGGAGCCAGGCTTCCCCGACTTGTTCCCTGGCACCTGCTGGGAAATAAGCCAGGCCTACAGGCTCCAAGATCATCCTTTGGGGAACAAGGCCCTCCTCCCCGTGGTTTATTCTACCCCGAAACTGACAGTCCACCCAGGCCTGGAAGAGTCTCACTATGGTCCGAGAAAGGCCGGTGGGGAGAGGGCTCAGTGCCCCAGGCCCTTCCCTCAGTCCCATGAGCACCTCGGCCCCACAGCTTGGCCAGCCCTGGTGTGAGTGGTGGGGAGAGGTGAGTACCAAGGCAGCAGAGAGCTGAACGGCAAGACGAGATTCCCAGGTAGGACGAGGCAGGAACATCCTTCCCAACTCCAACACACCAGGATTTTAACCTCCAGCTAGGGTGACGTGCCATCCTGGTGTTCCTCAGGGGAAGAAGGCTTAAAAACAAAGCCCACAGCCCCCTGAGATGGAGCAGAAAAACTAATGTTCCTGTGACTCATGGGAAGCGCTGAGTGTGGAGCCTACAGCAGGAGATTTGGGGTCTTACACTGGCTGACATTCCCCCTTTGCTTATTGATTTGCTGGTTCACTGAAGCTCCTGCCTGTTTGCAGGCCCAGGAGCTGTCCCCTCCACCAGCTCAGAGGCAGCCAGTGCACAGAGCTGAGTCCTAATCCACTCTGGATGTCACAACACAATGCCAGAGCCTCAGTGGCTTATAAAAACACAGAAATTTATTTCTCAACAGTTCTGGAGGTTGGGAAGTCCAAGACTGATGTCTGGTGAGGGGCCCTTCCTGGGTCGCAGGTGGTGTCTTTTTGCTACGTCTACATAGCATAGTGGAGGGGGTGAGGGTCCCCTTTCCTAAGGGCACTAATCCCACCTCTGAGGGCTTCACCCTCATGACCTAATCACCTTCCAAAGACTCCACCTCCAGATATTTTCACTATGGGGGTGAAAATTTCAAACCTCTGAATTTTGGGGAGACACAACCATTCAGACCATGACACTTGGACGCTTGAAAACAACTGATGCCTGATTTCTACCCCCTGTATCTCTGGTCTTCTTGGCCTAGGGTTTAGCCTGAATTTAAAATCTTGTGTCTCACAAGATGCTTGAGGGCTTATTTAAAAACTAGATGGCTGAGCCTGCCTTCCAGAGGTTCTGAGCCAGAGGTCAAGAGAGTTCTGGTCCCTGCTCTAGTGCCAGCTTTCAGTGAATCCCAGAAACGCCCTTCACACCTCTAAATCTCTGTCCTAGCTTCATCTGGAAAATAAGATAATCTATAGAATAATATCTGAGTGGGACAGACAAGGAAAGAGTCCCCTAGTTCCACTCAGCATGCTGCAACTCTAGAAAAGAATGGGGATTCAGGTGAGTGGCAGTGAACCCCCAAAGGGTGGAAATATGGCCAGGGCAACATCTGCTCCTTGGCCAGGAAATGAATCAGCTACCACTGTCACAGTGGACCCACATGACCCACATGGGTCCAACCAAGGAGTGTCCTGGGGCCAGGTGGTGGCTTCCCTTGGAGGGAACCCATGGTAGGTGTTTGGGGCCACCCCACTGCCACACCGTGGTAGCCACGTACTGTTGAGTGGCCACACACTGCTCCAGGAGTGCCTGACAGACAGATACTGGGGGACTACATGTGTCACAGCCTGGATGACCCAAATGGGAAGCAATTCCAAGGTGCAATGAGTATTGGACAGGAGGTCCAAGCACCCAGATGTTCTGGAACAACAGGGTATCCCAGACCAGTGCTTTTCAAACATTTTTAGGTGGTAGACATTTACTCTTTGAACAAAGTTTTCAACATATCCCTAACAAATGGACAGAGAAATGTTGAAAACTTTTGATATTGTGTCTTCAGCAAGGGAGGGATGAGGGAGATCACCTAAATAACACCCACCCCAGTCCATGGGTGATATTAGTTGGCACAGGTACCATCAAAAGGAAGGGTCAGGGACAGCAGAGAAGAACTTAGGGATGTCATTCCTACCCCAATCTGTCCTGCAGACCACGTGAGGCCCCAGTCCCACAGCCTAGGATGTTGCAACAGCGAACATTTCTGAGAGGGCCAAAGAGTAAATATTTTGGGCTTTACGGGCCCTGTGATCTGAGCTGCAACTACTCAACTGTGCCTTTGTAGAGCAAAAGCAGCAGAGACAACATGGGGATGTGTGTGGCTGTATTCCAATAAAACTTTATTCACAAGAGCATTCAACAGGGCCCATGTGGTCAAAGGTTCTTATTTGTTGAGCCCTGGCTCAGAGGAAAAGAGTTTGGAAGCCACTGGAAGCTACTAGAAGCAATAATCCCTGAGCTTGTTCTCACATTTATGGCTCTGGATTCTCAGGTCTTTAGCTCAACTTGTCTTGGTCTCACACAAACTAATCTACCAACTGGGCATCATGAGACACCGCTCCTGACCTTGACCAATTCATTCCAAGGACCAAAAGTGTTCCAATGAACTAATGAATATGTGAAAATGCTTGGAAAAGTCTAAAGTGCTCTGAAAACAGGCCAACTAAACCTCTGCATTCATCATCTTTACCTGTGTTTCAGGAAGATTCCAGGCATCATTCACTGGCTTAAACTGCCCGGGGCTGCTTTTAAAGAACAAGGTTTAAAAGAATGCCTCAGTAAAAACATGCTAAGGGGTGTCTCAGTGAGCAAGATGAATAGCATCAGGCCCTTTCCTCTCGGTGCCTGTCCTTAGTATGAAGTAGAAAATCCTCCCGTCCCTGATTCACCCTGTTGGTCAACACAGTGGCTCTCAGGTCAGAGCATCCACTAATGAGAAGCCTCCTAATTAATACCTCCCTATGTCTCCTTCACACAGCCCAGTTCTTACATTGCATTGTCACTGAACTACACTAAATAACTCATTCATCCTTAAAACCATACTAATAATCCTCAGTGCTCTTAGGAAACTCACCTGGCATCACTTAGGTTGAAGCGATAGAATTGGGATTTAGGATTTACCCCAGAAGTTCTTTCCACATGACTGATTGCCACTGACTTCATCTTTGAACAATGAAAACGCTCGTTATTTTTTCCAGGGTTCTTGTATTTCCAAAGAAAGATGAAATTTGCAAATAAGCACAACTGGGGTGATTTCTGCCTCATTGATGAACCTCTCATGATAAAGAGAGAATCAAACTGTGTCACCACAATCAAGAGAGAATTGTGAAGATTAAGCCAAGGGCTAAAACTAGGCTTGGAAGACATAAATTTGGGTTATAAGTTTTCTATGGTGGGAGTATTTTGCTTTTGTAATAAGATAAACAGAAAAGAAAGTTGGGAAATTCTGTTATTTCAAAAAAAAAAAAAAAAAAGTTTGAGGGAAATGAAGGTAGCAGAGACCAGCCAGCTATTCACCAAAGCTGTTTTTTCTTCTTCTTTCTGCATTTTGCCAACATACATGTCTTGGGCTCCCTTGTGGTTAAAGAAGTCATCTGACTGAGCTCTGGCCAAAGGAAAGTAAGCAAAAATGAGCATCTAGTGGGAACCCTGCTACTGACCCACAATCCTCCATGCTCATTCCCCTGACCGCAAAGAAGCACAGAGACCTTGGAAGGCAAGTTGAGGATGGGAAAGCCTCAGGATGGAAGGATCTAGAGTCCATGGACCACTTCTTGCAACAAGGCCAACCACAGAGGAGAACTTTATATGAGAAAGAAATAAACTTGTCATGTGTTAAATCCTAGAATCTGGGCAAGTTATGTGTTACAGCAGCTTCTATTACCCTATCACACTAATTCAGCAAAGAATTTGATACAAATTAAAAAGCAGATCTTATTAGTTTTTGGTTTGTTCCACTTAAGAATGTCAACAGCTATTTGAATCATTAGAAGAATTACAACTGCAGGGAGAAGCTAGTGAAAGTGGTATGAGTTAGTAAAATAACTTACGTGCAGATCTTAAGACTTTAAATGTAGTTATTTTCTGGGTTCATACCCAGCAATAACTACAATGAGGTGAATGCAATTTGTCATTTCTAATATTCTAAAAAATATCATTTTTAATCAAACATATCATTAAAATTAATTTCACCTATTTCTTTTTAATTTTGTAATATCACTACTAGAAAACCTAAAATTATATCTATCGCTCCAATTATGATCCTGTTAGACAGTGGTGAACATAAGGTTTTCTATTCAATTATGAATATACATTGAGTGCCGTGCAGGAGTTTGGGGACCCTACTTTGCTTCTGACAAGCTCTGTGACCTTGAGCAGGTTGTTCATCCCTGCTGGATCTTGTTTTGTTTTGTTTTGTTTTTTTCATGGAAAAGATGAGAAAGTTGGCCGTTTCACACTGTGCAGATTGGTCCCACCCAGCCCTGTGATTTTAAAACGAACCAGCCTCAATTTTACAGGTTGCACCTCAGAACAGTGGGATTCCTTTTGTTCACAGCCAGCACCCTGACCCAGTCTGCTCTGCTGGCTGATCTGTGTTTGGGGTCCAGTTCCTTTTACGGGCCACACTCACCCTTAAACCTGTTCTCCTGTTACATCTCTCACGTGGACATCCAGATTCCTTCCTCTACAGCAATTCATATTAACTCTTAGATTATCTGGGGTTTCTGGCCATTCTAGTAAAATCCTGACCTGGTAGACACTCCTGCCACATCCCCTCTCACCTCACCCTGGTCTTGCAACACGGGCCCAGAACGTCCCTACCTGCAGAGGCCTTAGGCCCACCCGGGAAGTCGGAGGGAGACGCTCCCTTATCAGAATGAAGCCCGGCAATCTCACGGCGAACCCAATCCCAAAGGCCCTCATTTTAAATACATTCCTTCTTCCAAAGTTCGCTGAAAGAGGCACTCTTCAAGTAAAAGTGTAAAGCTCATTTCTTTAAAATACCAAAGAACTGAAAAACCAGAGGTAATATATTTCTTTGGAGACAGACTACAAACTATCTAGATAAAATTCTAAATTCTGCAAAGTATACAAATAAATATCACAATGAATTCATTTCTGCTGCACTTGTCCACCACCCTCAATATTACATTTAGCTAACTTAATTTTCTGTGGATTCACATTTATTCAAAGTGAAATTTCTCTTAATAGGTCATCTGAGTAAACAATTTCAAGCGTCACTTGCCAAAAAAAAAAAAAATGTTTTCAGGCTTCAGATAAAATTGGCAATGTCAGGCTGAGAAAACAAGCTGAAAAATTCACAGAGAGCTGGAATAATTGCAAAGGAAAAAAGAAACGAGGAAAGAAACCAAAACTGGGAGCCTAGAGGGCAGTCTTATTCCTACAGTTCTAGAGATTTAAAAAAAAAAAAAAATCACAAATTTCCACCCAACATAGGTCTTTGATGGGTGGAGGAAGAATGCCATTTAAAAAAAAATATATGAAATGTAAAAAGCAATATATCCTTAAAGGTAGCAGCTGTCATGGGAAAGGTGTGTCATTCGACTGGTGCCACACCAGTCACAGACAACACTGCCATTTTATAATGAGCAGCCTGGACTTCCCCAGGGTCCTGGTCTAGAGAGAGAGAGGGAGACAGAGACAAAGAAGAAGGAGAAAGAGGGAAAGAGGAACAGGAAAAGAAAGGGAGGAAGAAGGCAGAGGGAGAAGAGGAGTTAAGGTAGGACATGGATTTTGCAAACACAAAAGCACTCATTAATGGAAGCTAAGGTATTTGTGCAATGGGGTAAAAGTTTTTATGAATTTCTATTCTCAAAATTTCTTGTAATTATAGAGTTTGCGCAGTGGAATGGATAACTTACTTGAAGTTCTATTTTACAGGTGAAGAATTGGGCATCTGAGAGGCAAAGGAGTCCCATATCCCCAACAGGGAATACAACCAGAAGAGAAGTAATTCCAGCGCCAGTCCCTGAATCTATAGCCTCACTCTAGTGGTGTCTAAAGCCAGGGGTTCCAACAGCACAGTCTGAGAAGCCCTGTGACATCACAAGTGGCAACTGGGTGTAGTTTACAACAGGCACCCAAATAACTCTTGCCTGTCACCTGGCCACCAGCACTCCCACACCCAGGACACATGCTGTACCCCCAATGTCCAAGTCCCTGTGTGATCACCCTTCTTCTAAGTGCACTGCTGCTGATGTCATCATAAATAGCAAGTCCAGAAAGCTCATGCCCCTACACACGTATCTAGGACCTCTGAGAGGAAACACCACTATCTTCAACCAGGACAAGCAATATTCACTCCGTATAGGGCCTCTTAAGGGAAACTACGCAACATTCTGGAACAAACCTGCCCATGGCTCCCTCCAGCTCCACCCTCTCACCCAACAGGTCAGAGGCAGAGACAGTGACTGCTGCTAAATGGTACACCTGTGTCAGGACCTCGGGAGTGCTTGGGCTCTTCCACTTTTTTTCTTAACATATCTGTTCAATCCAGACTGAGAAGCAGCCCTCCAGAGAATTCTGGTAAGAATACGAGGTAGCCAGGGTCCATGTGTGTCTGTGGTGATGTTTTGATTACCTATTTGCTAGATATAGACAGTTGGGCGGAAACGATGGCCTCGTTACCATGCCTGGGACCTTCAGAGCTTGCCAAGGTGAGAGAATGGCACTGGGACCTCAGACCCAGGCCTGTTGACAGAGCCAGACAGGCCCATGACTGCTTGCTTTCATGGGGAGTGGATGGAGAGCGTTCTTTTAAGAATCTTGCCCTATGCCCCACCCACCATGGGGAGATGGGCACCCCCCTGCAGACAGTGGGACACTCACAAGCACACCCCCACGTGGAGCCATCAAACATGGGGCACTCAGCTGTACGTACTTATTACTTCCTTACCAATTCTCACAGCAGTTGTGAAAGCTCAGAATGATTATCTCAACTTCCCAGAGAAACACACAGAGGCTTGAAAACCTGAATATTTTGCCAAAGCCCACAGTTTCAAAGTTGGGATTTAAACTCAAGTGAGCACAGCTCGGAGTCCCAGGCTAGAGATAAGGCTGCCAGGGTACAGACACACTCTGCATCTTCAGGGTGTTTGTGATAAGCTGCAAAGACAGGAGATACATCCAAACACTACTGAAGTTCTAGACCAGCCTGCCCAGGAGACCTCTCTGTGATGATGAAAATTCTCTACCAGGAAAAAAAAAAAAGAAGGAAAGAAAGAAAATGTTCCACCATCTGTGCTGTTCACCTATGGTGACCACCAGCTCCATGTACCTACCACATACTTGACAAGAGGCTGGTGCAACTGAGAATCTGAAGTTTTAATTTTACTTGATTTGAACTTATTCAATTTTAATTGCCACTGAATACCTGTATTGGACAGGGCAGTTAGAGATATTTTATACTAACAGCATTCAGAAAAGAGAATGGTCACTACAGCTGGTGGTGGGGGGATCCCAGCAATCTGCTGCAAGGAGGTCAGAGGTCAGAGGTTGCAGGCTCTGAGCCAGCCTTTGATGTGTTAGGATTTTAACAGGGCTCTTCTTTTTTCAAAGATGATCATCTTCCCTACAGAATTTGGCTCCAAATCAAGGGTCCCAGAAATCAAGCCCAGTCCTCTAGGTCTACAGATGAGGAACCAAGAATGTCCCTCCTGGCTCTGTATTTTTTGTACACCTGCTCTCCACGGCGTGACTAAGCTATCTTTTGCTTCCTCCCTCTTCCCTTCTAAAACCTTTCTTCTGCTCCCTTCCCCTGTGCCCTCTCTGCCAACACCAGAAGGTCCTGGGTTTGTGCTCTTTTTATCAACCTGGACATTTTGTTTTTACCTATGAGGCTGAGTCATTTCCTCTCTTGCAGTGGCTTTTAATGCACTTCTAATAAAGTGCATTAAAACAACTGTCACTCTGAGAAAGGCACTTCCTAATACAGTGAGCAATGCCACCAACTGGGAAGCCACCCACCTTCCCCCCAAATCACAGCCCCCACAGCAGGGAACAAAAGCCCTCCCTCCCTGCAAGCCCTGTGTGTGGCCAAACTCAATATTCAGACTGCCCACGTGTCACATCCAACTCTGTTCTCGCCCACACCAAATGTGATGAACAGACCCTCTAAGGTGTTACTTCCTTCCTCCTCATATCTCAATCATTATCTGCCTGTCCATGGGAGAAGAAAATTGAAAACTATTTGACTTCAAGACCAGATCAGCAAACAAGGTTTCTTTTTTGTTGTTGTTGTTTTTTAGAGATAGAGTCTCACTCTATCACCCTTGGTAGAGTGCCGTAGCTCACAGCATCCTCCAACTCCTGGGCTTAGGCAATTCCCTTGTCTCAGCCTCCTGAGTAGCTGGGACGACAGGTGCCTGCAACAATGCCTGGCTACTTTTGTTGTTGTTGTTGCAGTTTGGCTGGGACTGGGTTTGAACCTGCCACCCTTGGTATATGGGGCCGGCGCCTTACCCATTGAGCCACAGGCACCACCCTGCAAACAGGGTTCTTAACCCAGAATCTGCACCATCCCTCTCATTACCTTTCAGGCTAGTCGCTGGTAAATCTCCGATTCTCAGAGTCCAACACCTCAGTCCCTCCTTGGGGCTCGCAAACCCTATGCCTATTTGCATTTGTAGCTCACGTAGCTGCCCATGTGCTTCACCAACCTTCAAGAATGTTCCTTGGGAGCATTTAGTAACAGCCACAGTAACCCTTGAGTTCTCCAGCTTGAGGAATATGAATTATGTAGGATTGGTTTTGTTTTGGTTTGGTTTTGGTATGGGGGAGAAAATAACTTATTCTTAATTCTTTCTGGATTTGCTTTGAGCTGACTATTCAGATTCTCACTTCAAACTACCCTCTAGAAAAGGAGTAGACACACAACTCCCTGAAACACCTTCTGCACTCAAAGGCCTATGGTTCCTTGGGCTGCAATGAAGATTCTTTATGTCCTTCCATGGCGACACCAAAAACGAGACAGGCCTTTGAATGTGGAATCAGCATGTGGCTGAACTCTCCTTGAAGGGGACACATGTGAGGCCTGAGTCCCCACCAGGCCAGGAAGGAAACCCCAAGAGCTGTGAAATGCAAGTCAGGGTGACAGAACAAGGCCACAGAGCTACTGTGAGCTAAGAATGATTTTTTAAATTTTAAAATATCATTAAAAAGCATTTTTTAAGAATATATGACAGACACTGTATGTGGCCTCCAAAGCGTAAGATATTTACTGTCTGTTTGACCCTTTCCAGAACAAATTCTCCAAGCCCTGGTCTCAACTATCAGGGACCTCATTCATCCAGACAGGTACCTGTCATTTCCCAAAGGCTTCGGGAGCTGGTTTCTGACAACTTCTAGTTCCTGTGGACACCCCTTTGCCTTTGTTTTCTTTTTTCAGTTTCAGCAATATTAGAGAGAAAATGTTCCATAATACCTTTCCAAGGGAAGGCACAATAGATATCAAATACAACTAAAAAAGGAAATTTCATTTGTCCTAAGAAGATCAACATCATGGGCAAAGATCTGGCCCACGGCCTGTGTCTTTACTGCAACAGAAACGAGGCTCCTGATTAAAAACCACCCATCCAGGGAGGATCCCAGAGCAACCAAACCCATCCTACCCCGACCCACAGCCTCACTGGCTGGCACCTGCCTCCATGTCAGATGCCAGGACAGAGTCAAGAGTAGCACTGTTTTTGACCTACCTTTTCCCCCAGCTCCCTGAGGAAAAGAATACAGTCGTAGAAAAGTGCTTTAATATTCCCTTAGGATCTCACCTTTAAGCTTCTTAGACTCCTGCCCTAAATGTTTTTAAAGTTCCCTGGTTTAGAACGCAAAGAAAAGACGCAGCATCCAGCACGTGCTCAGCCATAACCAGAGAAAATGACGACCCCACCAGACACAGCCCCCCATTACCTGGTTCTGTGCAGTTTTTGCCGCTCCACAGTTCTTCATCCTCAGAAGTCAGAGTGTCGTTCACCTGCATTAGCTTCCTCCCCACCATCCACTTTCTGTCTTCCCCTATGAGGTCCATGAGGTCAAGTTCTGGGAAGAAAAAGACAATAACCACACATCACTCACAGTTGGGTCTCAGCAGGTGCCAGTGCCTTCATGGGCCATGTGCTCAGCCCTACCTACCCCCAGGCACTCCTGCCTGAGGGCTCTGGCTGCTGGGACCTCCTGGGCCAGCAGCCCTTGGCCAATGCCTGGTGGAAAACGGCACACAGACATCTCACCACACAAGGGGGATGACCTTGAGGTGGGCGTCCTAAACTGAATTCCAGAGTCTTCCCAAGTGGGATTGAGCTCAGCAGTCTAACGATGACCCTCCCAATAAAGCACACTTTACAGGCCCCTTCCCTGTCTCAATTCTCTGCTTTCAAGGACATTTTAAAAAATGTTTAACCAATTTTCTTAAGTGTTCTGATCATGAAGGGATGCTGGATATTATCAAAAGCTTTTTCTGCATCAATTGAGAGAATCATATGGTCTTTATTTTTCAGTTTGTTTATGTGTTGAATTACATTTATAGATTTACGTATTTTGAACCAGCCTTGAGACCCTGGGATAAATCCCACTTGGTCATGGTGTATAATTTTTTGATGTGTTGTTGGATTCTGTTTGTTAGGATCTTATTGAGTATTTTTGCATCAATATTAGTGATATTGGTCTATAATTTTCTTTTGTCCTTGGATCTTTCCCTGGTTTAGGGATCAAGGTGATGTTTGCTCTGTAGAATGTGTTGTAGTATTCCTTCTTTTTCTATATTTTGGAAGAGGTTTAGTAATACAGGCACTGGGTCTTCTTTAAACACTTTAAAGGTTTGATAGAATTCTGACATAAAGCCATCTGGTGCTGGGCTTTTCTTTTTAGGGAGATTTTGTATAGTTGATACTATTTCAGAACTTGATATAGGCCTGTTCAATATTTCCACTTCATTCTAGCTAAGTCTTGGTAGGTGGCATCATTCCAGGTATTGGTCGATTTCTTTCAGATTTTCATATTTCTGAGAGTAAAGTTTCTTGTAATATTTGTTAAGGATTTTTTGAATTTCTGAGGAGTCTGTTGTTATTTCATCTTTACCTTTTCTGACTGACGAAATTAGAGATTTTACTCTTTTTTTCCTGGTTAGGTTGGCCAAAGGTTTATCTACTTTATTGACCTTTTCAAAAAACAACTTTTGGATTTATTTATCTGTTGTATAATTTTTTTGTTTTCAATTTCATTTAATTCTGCTCTGCCTTTATATATACCAACAATAGCCAAGCCGAAAAACCAGTCAATGACTCTATTCCTTTCACAGTAGTGCCAAAGAAGATGAAATATTTGGGAGGTTATCTAACAAAGGACGTGAAAGATCTCTATTAAGAGAACTATGAAATTCTAAGAAAAGAAATAGCTGAAAATGTTAACAAATGGAAAAACATACCATGCTCATGGCTGGGAAGAATCAACATCGTTAAAATGTCTATACTACACAAAGCAATATATAATTTTAATGCAATTCCTATCAAAGTTCCATTGTCATATTTTAAAGATCTTGAAAAAATAATATTTCGTTTTATATGGAATCAGAAAAAAAACTCAAATAGCTAAAACATTACTCAGAAATAAAAACAAAGCAGGAGGAATCACGCTACCAGACCTGAGACTCTACTATAAATCAATAGTGATCAAAACAGCATGGTACTGGCACAAAAGCAGAGAAGTAGATGTTTGGAACAGAATAGAGAACCAAGAGATGGATCCAGCTA
>CAUYPK010109121.1:0-27475 GCA_963574355.1 Loris lydekkerianus
GGAGGGAGAGGAGTGGGGCCTTGATGTGTGCCACACCTTCTGGGTGCAAGACACGATTGTAAGAGGGACTTTACCTAACAAATGCAAGCAGTGTAACCTGGCTTATTGTAACCTCAATGAATCCCCAACAATAAAAATAAATAAATAAAATAAAAAATAAATGAATGAATTAATAAATAAAATAGTCTGAGATTCAAGTAAGGAATTGAGGCTAGTGATAGGCATTTGGGGGAACATCAGATTATAGCCAGTATTTAAAAACATGGGAAAGGGTGGAATCAGCAAAGGAGAAAGTAGCCTCACAGAAGGGAAAAAGACGTAGGATTAAACCATGAAATACTTCACTATTTAAGAGATCAGGAAGAGAAGACACCAGTAAGTGTGGGAATGTTGTGAATAAGTATCCAAGTAAAAATAGAAACAATACATTTAATACATTTAAAGTCCAAGGCAAGGAAATATTTCTGGATACTATACTTATGAGAGAACACATCTTTGTAGAAAGAGATCTTGGAGGTTGGATAGAATTTTGAGTTCCTATCATATCTGACTTCAGATACCTCACTACGTGCAGATGTCAACCTGCATATTTTTGGATCAAGTATGGTACAGTGAGAGCTTTACGATACTTCAGAACTCATTTTCATTTCTTATTTGGCTTCTAACATACATTTGAGGAAAGGCCAAGGGATGGAAAATTCTTTGGGGTAGGTATTATATAGATTCAGACTCACTTGAAGTTTCTTTGAATTTTCTAACAGATTCTTCAAAGATAAAATAAGAAAGTGCTCTTGTTTATTTCATAGCATGGCTTTCCATCACATTTTTATCTTCTCATCTATATGCTAGGGTGTCTGAGAGAATCTTTTAAAAGTCCTCTAGAAGTGAAGTTAAGAGAAGACTTTGAATCTGTTACAAGACTTTAGGCTCAAACTTTTCTTTAAGATCAGGGCATACTTGTTCTGAGCCTTTCAGCACCATGGAGAAAAAAGCAAATAGAGCCAAGAGTAGATAGATCAAGGAGACCCCATGAGTGGGACTTGGGAATAACAAAAATTCACACATGCTTACGTACTCATACACACACACATAACTCAATGTCTGTCCAACAGCTACAAACACCTGCTTTTACAGGACACTTCTTTTCAGTTAAAGCTTTATTTTCAAAATAGCACCAGATAAAATGTGATAGATGAGAAGTGAAATGAACATAGACAAAGCTATACAATGCAGACAAATCCATTAAAGGCAAAGATGCTTAGAGTGGGATCCCCATGGAGAACAATTTACAGGTTTAATTCACTGTTGTTATAGTATTTCATAATTGTGCTGTGTCTTTCTCTAGTTCAAAGATCTTCATTTTTTTCAAATATTATTTTCACACCAACATATCTTATTTGAAACAAAAGAGGAAAAGATCCTCAGAATAGACTCAGTAAATAAAAGCATTTTATCACAAATACCGTATTTGAGAACTTCATTGATTAATAGCAACAACAACAATGCTTAAATAAGGAGTAGGCAAAATATGGCCCATGGGCCATATCTGGCCTACCACTTATTATTGTACGTAAAAGTTAATTAATCACAGCATGTCCATTTATTTGCATATTGTCTATGACTGCTATCATGCTAGGAAGGCAGACCTGAGTAGTTGTGACAGAGACCATATGGCCCCAGAGCCTAAAACATTTATTACCTGGCTCCGTATGGAAAAGAATTTGCCAACCTTTGTCTCAGAGCCTCTCTCACCACCCATATACATCTATTTTAGACACAGCTTTAACAAGTGATATCACTTATTCTTCCAGACTGAAAAAGTAAAAGGGAAGTGAACAAACATTTGTAAATGAAATAATTAACCTTCCTTCCTTTTTCCCTGACAGACACTGAGTATAATAATGGCCCTTGGCAAAGAGTTTAATTGAGTCCTTACTAGAACAATTACTTTAAATTTTCATTTTTGAAACTAAAGATACATCCATAAAGAGATATGTGGTTCCTTTGTAGTTCCCAGAAGGCTCAAAAGAGTACTCATTGCAATTAGAAAAAGAGCTAAACACTGCCATGCATAATAAGGTAACCAAGAGATTCTGAAAAGACGAGAGCCTTAAAAATTATGAAACAGTTTGGATAACATTTATTTTTCTCCTCAATATAGATTTAGCCTACTGTCTGTGTTAATTGGCTTTATTCTTGGCAGATATGTGTAAATGCGTCCTACAATTCTGATCTCTACTCCTTGAAAATGTGAGAGTGGTAACAGACTCAGTGACAGTCATAAAGATGGAAAGGAGTCATGAAGACCAGACTTGGAGAGAACATCTATTTGGGGGCTAAACTACAAGGCCCAGTCCCTCTCCTGGGTCTGTTCTGTAGACATTGAGGTGTTTATTTCCAGAAATGACGATTCTCTATAGACTCATAGCATTGGTCCAATTTGGATTCTACTTGAAGAAATACATAACAGGAAGAGGCAGCTGGATCCCTCAGCAAAAGTACTTCCTTGGATAAGTATCAAACGTCTTGAGGGATGGGTATAGGTCTTCAAAAACAGAACATAAGTAGGAACATCTTTGTTAGAGAGAGGTAGAAAAGTGGAAGTCAGTCTAGAAATTAAGGTTGTGCCTGGACTTTCTTAGGTAATTTTGGGGGGGGAGGAATCCAGAGAATATTATATTTCACGCATAACTTCTGTTTATCTGCTTTTCTTTTTTCTATAGGGATAAATTATGAAAAACTTAAATAGAACAAAACAATTGCTGAGTGCCACTATGGTGTCCAGATGGCCAAGGTTAATTCAAAGGTAACCATAGTAATAGTCAACAACGAACAATGTAGCACTTTTTCTAGGATGAGTTCACAAACTTAGTTGCTTTAATATTTTTCTAAGTGGTAATCCCATTTTAATACTTCCAATTCAACAGGAAAAAAATCTTATCCAACCTGTAGTTGTTGGAATATGCTTATGTCTGAGGCCTGAATGGTGGTGCAGCCCACGGAGGTGCTGGGAGCTGCACCCTCAGGAAGAACACACCACAGTGGGAGTCAGTGATCACATGGACAACGCTAGAGGTATCTAAGGGACTAACTTCAGATTTCCACTAAATACTGGAAGAAAGGAACCTCTAGGGGAGCACAGATAGAGAAGGTTGATGTGAAAGGAAGAGTACATTTGTACCTGAATTACATGTGGACTGAGAAATACACAAGTGCATATTCTACTAGAGAGGTTTTCATGTGCTGATTTAATCTTCATTTAAAATGCCTAGAGTAAATTTACTTATTCCCTTCTGCAGATTTGGAAACTGGTGCTCAAAAACGTACAAAGTACAGCCCAATCAGAAAGCAGAGTCACAATTTAATGAATTAATGGCATGTCCCTCATTCTAATATTACCTACCCACATGGTTGGACCTCTAGACAACATCTTCAGGAGCTCATCCCAATCCATTTCACGTACACAACTGAACATATTACTTTCACCCACCATGCAATGCCAACTCTTTTGATTATCCACTCCCTGTGATAATTTCTTCGGCAAAGCTTCCAAACCTTAAAAACTGCATTACAGCATTTGGTGCTGCTGCTGCTGCTGCTGCTGGCACAGTGGTCACCCTTCAGAGAAGTAGACACGAGTGTAAGGAAAGTGTTCTTCTGAAGTAGGGGTAGATCTTCCACCTCCTTTCCTCCCAAACTCAGATAATAATAAAGCCAAAATTGCTTCCTTGACTCTCTCAGAGAGCTTTTGAATGAAAATTATTCATTAGTGTATAGAGATTGATGCAGTTTATTTTTCACACACAATAGCTTTCCTTAGATTAAACATTAGATACAATCCCATGGGTACCAAGCAGGGAAACAATCTGAATGGCAGGAATCATGCCACGCAGAAACCATGTCTTGAGTCATTTAGTATTAAAAAGAACAAAAAAAAAAAAAAAAAAAAAACTGTATCACTCATCGTCCCCTAAGAATATAATGGAATTACAGTTCACTATATTAACAGTGGTTGATTTCATAACCTTAAGGCACTAAAAGTGACAGCTCTAGTCAATCTACTGTTTAAAATAATGACATGTGCAGTCTTTTTTCAAAACTTAATTCAAAATGCTACTAATAAAGGCTTAATGCAAAAACACAATGAACTTTAGCTATTAGGAAGTCAGTCCTAAATATGCTGCATAATAAGGCATCAACAGAAAACAGAAACAATATGATTTTTTTTTCTGCACAAACCAGAGCACAATATTCACTACAAAATAGGAATCCGATGTTCAATTGATTCCTGAGTTTGAAAAAGAAATATGAGTTCAATCCAAATAATTGAGGGAAAAATAACTAAATATAAGCAATCAATGTGTATGCATAGAAAACAACTCTCCTTGAGCTATGGACAGTAGAGGAATTATCCCAATGGGCATACTCTAAATTGGAAGGGAGTCATGGAAAGTAAGAAACAGGCATACTGAGGAAAGTGGTACTTCCAAATAGGACAGATTGGAACTACGTTGTGGGACAATTCATCCGCTATTAGGATCCCTTATGAGAGGGCATAAGCTTAAGTTTAGCTTTTTCTCCTTTCCTCTAGCCCTTCAGGTTGGTCCATGATGCTTTGGGGAGAAGAACGCAGACCCTGGTACAGGCTAATGTATCTCAGGATGAGGTCGGCGAGTGATACCTGGGAGCTAGGTCCTCTCCAGGACTTTTGTGGAGAAAGTTTAATGGACACACCCTCATTTACATACTGCCTATGGCTATAACAAAAACAGAGTTGATGAACGGCCATTGGTAATGTGTGATCCTTTACAGAAAATATTTCTCTATGCCTCCTTTGAATGTCAAAATGTAAGTGTGAAACCAGCATCATCCGTGAGAGACTTGTCAACCTCAGGAAACCTCTGGCAAGTGTTCTACAGGACAGATTTTGTCCTTAGAATCAGCTAGCTAGGCTTGAGGGAACTAAATTCCCTGACGACTTCTTAATGTATATCCAAGCTCATCCTATCTGGTTCCAAGAAGTTTCCTTGCCCTCCTCCCTACTATAAACCAAGCATTTCTCACTATATGCTGTTTCCAATTCAATCTATCCAGATTAAGGGAGAAACTTGGAAATGTTTCCAGTTGAATACATTGATGCTATTCACTTAAGTATTTCCTGCGAAAGACAATAGCTGCAAGAGCTAAGATGAACACACAGTCATTCTGTGTGAAAATGATACCTATAAATGGAGATATCTATGGCATTTCTAATGGAAACTGACCTTTCCCCCAACTTTGTGCCACACTCTCCAATCCTGATTCCAGAGCTGGGCTTAAACTCTGTGGCAGACATTAAATTTCCTCCTACAAAAATTTAACTTCACAGATAAAAATTTTATTTCATTTCACTACATACACAAAATGGGTTTGTTTTTTCCCCCATTTTTCAAAACATTTTACCATTGGTTTAATTCAGACAACAGTCTGAATTGGAGTTCTCAGTACGGTTTCTGGTCCTGACTCCAAAACTGAAACTGTAATATCAAGTCTCTCCCTCCATCCTGGGTGAACGGAGGATGGTGTACGAATTATGGATGGAGACACTTAAAAGAGCCAACCTGTGTTTAACATGGAAGAACAACTTGAGGGGAATCTAGAGGTTGGGTGATAGTTTCAGAAAAACATCTCACACTGAATAAATAAATATGTTTGGAGTAATTTACTTTGAACACAAAGCTATAATGTATAGAATGCATTGACGTCTGTATTACCACTTATATTTTACCATCAATTCCATTGCTTGAATGCATACTACAATGCATACTACTCCAGTCATAATATCAAATAAAACTAGCTTTGCTACAAAGAACAAAAAAAGGGTTGATTTTTTTTTCCATAGAATAAATGTTTCAGAAAGGAAAGATAGTCCTTTCACTGCATCTGGTACCATTTTTAATCCTTTAACTTGCATTTGTTTTAAGAGATGAGATCTTGCCTTGCCATGTGGATCAGAGTGCAGTGGCGCTATCACAGCTCACGGCAGCCTGGAACTCCTGGGCTCCTGTGACCCTCCTGCCTTAGCCCTGGGAGTAGATGGGACTATAGGCATGTGGCTACTGCACATGGCTAATTTTTTTATTCTTTATAGAGACAGGTCTCACTATGTTGCCAGGTGAGTCTTCAATCTTCCTTGCATTTTGCTCCACCTTATGGCTTCTGAAAGCATCCCTAAGATCAGGAAACAGGCAGCCACTGGCCTTTGCCCCAGAATTTTACTAATGGCTCAAGCAGTTTTTTTGTTAGGACTAGTTACATGATTTCAGATCTTCTTTGCCTTTTTCCCTTTCCCCAATATAGTTATTTTTTACTGTTTTAAGTTGTTTGCAGTTTCTTTTAAAAGGAAAAGGGAAAATTTTAAACTCCAAAATTAAAAAAGAGAAAAGATTTAAAACACAAATGCCTAGCTCAAGCAGCAGATAAATGTAATTTTTTTCTTATTCTTTTTTTCTTTTTTAACTTTTTATATAATTTCTTTTTATTTCAATTAATAAGAGGGTACAAATTTTTAGGTTACCTTGTTTTCAGTTCTAAGGTGAACTTCAAGTTGTAGTTGAGGCCTTTGGCCAGGGGGGTGTGCTGAACACCTTCACATTGTGCACATTAGGTAAGATCCCACTAATCACCCTCTCTCCTCCCCCACTCCCTGTCCTTCCTCTTCCTTCTCCCTTGCTAGACTGTATTGTGTTTCAGAGGCTCCTTTTTATATTTTATTTTCTTTTTGATATAGAATCTCACTCTGTCCCTTGTGCGAGTGAGCAGTGGCACAACCATCACAGTAACCTCAATCTCCCAGGATAGTTTTTTTTATTGTTTGGTAGAGTCACGTCTTTAATCCCTCTTGCTCTGACTGGTTGCAAATTCCTGACCTCAAATGAATCTCCTGCCTTGGTCTCCCAGAGTGCCATGACTACAGACATGAACCGCCTTGCCCCAGCTATAAATTATTTCTTAAAGGAAATGATTTAGAGGATCATCTACAAAAATAAAACTGGATTCCTTCCCAGAGAAATAAAAAATGCTGAGCCCCCTGGGGAGGGACCTTCTGAGGTGGGGTTTCAGTCACAGGGACACCCTTCAATTATGGTCAGCCTTCTTTAACAAAATGCTCAATATTCCGCATT
The DNA here is from genome assembly GCA_963574355.1 of Loris lydekkerianus. Lineage (NCBI taxonomy): Eukaryota > Metazoa > Chordata > Mammalia > Primates > Lorisidae > Loris > Loris lydekkerianus. Next base: position 7,164 of record CAUYPK010109121.1, read on the forward strand.
GAATTTGTACCTTGCAAAAAGTTGAGAAACATTAATATTATTATGCCCTACCAAATATTTTAATCCCTGTTCTTGCTTTCATCTATGTTTTATTGTCTTCCTGTTTTTTATGTGTGTCAAATAATTTAAAAGGTATCAGTTAACAACTGATACAGAAAATGGCATTTACAGATCAGTGAGAACTTTTCCACTAATCTGACAAAGTTGCTGGTCAGTTTGCTGTAAGTTGCACCTGCTACAGAGTTTATTTTCTCCCTTCTTTGAGTTGTTGTCGATGGTTATGACTTTGCTTCCCAGATATCCTTCACAAATGCAGATCATTATTTATTAACAGACAGATTTCTTCTTAAACTGAGTACTTGAATGAACTCTAGATTTAAAAAGAGACATTACAATTTTCAAAGTACTATTTGCCATATACTGAACATGTATATTTTTTAGGTATTATACCAAGAGCCTACTTTCCAGATATTTTTAAAGCAGCTTCACATGCACAGTTTTAGTTTAATCCCTTTCTAAAAGTAGCTTAACCTAATCCAACCTTTTGGTTAAAGGTGGTTCTGGCAAAAAATGACATATGTGGTAACATCTTTTCAAGAGGTAAAAATATGGCTGACTTACTCCTGCAGCTGCACCACAAATTGAACAGATGGATCAGAATTTCCTACCCATCCCTTCGATTTACTCAGAGAGACTGAGATACGGAGTCCATGAGCTCCAGGACCCGTGTGAAAAAGCAAAGGCACATTAAACTTGTGGAGAGCAGCTACTTGGGAGGTTGAGGCAAGAGAATCACTTAAGCCCAAGAGTTTGAGGTTGCTGTGAGCTGTGACGCCATAGCACTCTGCCAAGGGAAACATAGTGAGACTCTGACTCAAAAATAAATAAATAAATAAGTAAATAAATAAATTCATGGAGAACAAAAGAGACCAGACTCATGAATAAAGGCCTCATGAACCCATTTTGGAAAAGGATACTAAAGGAACATTGTTCCAGATTAAAGCCTTGCTTGTTAGACTTGCTTCTAAGTCAGTTCCCATTAGATCTGACTGTATTCATCAAAACCCCTAAAATATTTCTTTGAGGATGGTCAGGTAGATTTCAATTCCTTGCAACCAATGATTCTGATTAGAATAGACACTGGTACCAAGGACATAGTAGAAGAAGAGAGATTCTCAATGATATGAACTTGTCTAGTTTTGAAAAATCAAGCAGAGAGAAGGCAGAAAGGGCTAAGAAATTATCTGTAGTGTGTGGTGGACATGTCTAATTAATTTATTTGTCGAAATGTGGTTGGCTGTAGGTCAGACTACCGAAACAAACTTACAGGGACATGGTAGCAGAATATAAAGTAAATGCAGCTATGCCTTATGGCATTTAATAAAGTTTCGGGATGAAAAGATTTGTTCTGGTCCATAATTACCCTGCTGACTGTAGACAATGAAGAGCAAGGTGCCCTCGCCAGTGGAAAGGCACGTAGGATTGTCGTAGGAAAAAGGGTACAAAAGAAAGGGCAGCTAGAGAGTGGGGGAAGACTTGGTTTTATGTCCTGTATGAAAAACACCTTTTAGAGATTCTAGAACAATCAGGGACTCAGGAAGTTACAGAGTCAGATGGATGAGAGTGTTGGGGAAAAGGCATTTAATCTGGTTTATGTTACAAAACCAAGCAGAACTGAAAAGAGGACACTAGGATACGTCTTGGGACATTGTAACATCCTGGTCATCTTTTAATTTTGTTGATCTATAATGTCCTCTTATAATTATTAACAGAAATTTTTTGAATAAAAAAGGGAATTGAGTGCTTTAAAAAAAAAAAAAAAAAGCAATCAGGATTAGGTAGCTTCTGTTCTAGTTCACAGTGTCCTGGAGAAGATGACAAACTCACAGAGAAGATTAAGTGATATAAACTGGAAAAGTAGGCCAGACCCTGGATGTATAAAAGAAAAATAAGACGAGAAGGATATAGGATTAGACCTCATAAGTAGTCCTGAGACATTCACTGTCAGGAAACTTATCTTTTCCTCATAAGAGTACGTGAGAAAAACAAAGGGATGGCGAGGAGGAGAGTTCACACGACAGATAATTATATTAACGCGATTCAGAAGACAGAAGTATGGGGCAAAAGCATTCATTAGTTTCCTAACTATGCTTTTAGAAATCATTATTCTCTACTCTGGGACAATTCTAAATATCTGACATTTGAAGAAAACAACGACACTGCTTGAAACGGCTCTTCAATCCCTCTCTAAAGGGTTATTTGAAAGAAATAACTTTCCTTACCCTGTGATGATTCAAGTAAAAATGATTACAGACTATTCATATTGTTACTTTGTACTAATAAAATCTGTCTTCAAAAGTTGAGGTTCTTTTTCCTCTCTTTTCATTGAATAAGATAATCCTCCATTGATATTATTTAAATTGGGTCAGGACATAAACCTTGACAAAAAAAAAAAAAAAAAAGAAAGAAAGAAAGAAAAAGGCAAAGGAAAAGACTTTTATTTAGGCTCTGACACAATTCATTATATTTGCAACTACACATAAAAAGAAGAAGATGAAACTCACACTTCTACATTCACATAGCTGTCAAGAAACACAAACACAGCCGCCACCTGTCTGATGACATCGTAGAGAAAAGTAGTTCCCAAATGATGTGAGGTTGAACCTGTGCTGGTGAGGTGAATTGTGAAGGGAAGCAGTTAGCAGGTGAAAGCAATCAGCACAGACAAGCAATCAAGGCAGCATTGTCACTTTTTCTTTCTTGATAAAAGGTTTATACTCTTGGGCTTTGGGGATTGAGTATCTTAATAAGTACATCAAATGTTTGCTTCACTTTGCATGACTATAAATCACTAAGTCACCATTTGGCATGAATCAGACTGTTTATTATTCTATGCAATCCTTTTTTTTTTTTTTTTTTTAGAGGCAGAGTCTCACTTTATTGCCCTTGGTAGAGTGCCGTGGCCTCACACAGCTCACAGCAACCTCCAACTCCTGGGCCTAGACGATTCTCTTGCCTCAGCCTCCCAAGTAGCTGGGATTACAGGCACCTGCTATAACGCCCGACCATTTTTTTGTTGCAATTTGGCCAGGGCTGGGCTTGAACCCACCACCCTCAGTACATGGGGCCAGCACTCTACCCACTGATCCACGGGCATGGCCCTATTCTGTGCAATCTTAGCTCACATCTTCACTTCTCTGTGCTCTCACTACCCTGTACCCACTCACTCACCTGTCTCCCCCACCTGTCTGTAAACCCATAGAGGACAAAGGACTATATCTAACACAATGACTCTCAAAATGTGGTTCTAGGCCCAGCACTATCAGCATTACCTGGGAAATGGTCACAAATTTGGGGGTGGGGGGTCTTGCCGCAGGCCCGGGTGGGGCCCAGCACTCTGCTTTAGACGTCAGCTGGTGAATCAGGGTACTCATAACCAGTTTTGAGAATCACTGGTAATGAATCACATTCACACACAAAACCTAATGCCTAGCAGGGAAAATTAGACATACAGGAAATCCTATCTTTTGCTGTGTTCAGCAGAGATTCATATACAATCTCCCATTGTCCTGGATTCTGCCTCTCATGTAAAAAAGTAAATGCTTATTCTACTTACACTGGGGAACTATACTACCCCTTTCGAAGACTTTCACACCACCCAAAGAGAACTGCTAAAGGTGGTAACTAGCACCTGGTGGGAAGGATTCAATTCAATTCACCTGCATTTTAGACCAGGGGCGTCAGGGAAAGCTTCTTATTCAGGGGCATTTCTTTGTGCTGGCCCAGTGCCCTGATTGCAGTAGCCTGTCGGGGTTTTCTCCTCTTCCCTGTGCGTCCCTTTATGTGTGCATCTCCTTGCTCTGAGAGCCTAGAACAGTAAGTAGCAGGTAACAAATATTCAAAATACATAAAATGAATGAAGGAAGGAACCCCATAGAAAATTTTCTTTCCCTTTATGATTATATAGTACTTACATTTATAAATACTCTCATATTAAGTTTCATCTTCAGTGGTTCCTCACACTGATGCAGGTTAAAAAATAATGCTATCACCTAAGTGCTCTGTCATTCTTTGTTGAGAAAATACAACATTCTGGAGCTCTTGGGATTGGAATTATTTCACTAACAGGGTTATTATTCATAATTATGCACATTCTTTGCAAGACGGACAGCTACTTGGAAGGGATAGGCCAAAGTCAGAATATGACGAGTGTTAATAGAAGTACAAGTTTATTGGCAATGTTTTCAGGGCACTAAGAAGTAAGATGGGTTAGCTAGAGACACTCAGGTGGACATTATTTACTCCACACGTTAGATTAGATTCCCACATCAATTCCACCAGCTCCTCAGTTGGATGTAGCCAAACACAGCAACCCCTGTAGTTATTACTAAGACACACGCTGATAGCACTTCTAGTCATACTCAAAGTGACAGACCAGGGCTTCAAAGACATAGATAACATTCTTCTGAAGCCACCCTCTATATTACAGAATATGGAAAATATTCACTCCCACAGAAAATCTACAGAGTTTTATTGAGCACAATTTTAGAATATGCCCACAAATTTGTATGTGTAGTTCTAATTATTCACCTTCACTCTTCATACCAATTTTACACTTTTACTATATGAAGAGAACCTTTCTTATGTCACAACACATAAAACTAAACCATGTAAAACAATTCCTTTTCTTCCAATTACAAACATACTCATTACTCTTCACTACTAATTGATTCAATATTTTCCAGCCCTATGTCTGTGAGTTTTCCCACCTGCTATGGAGAAGGGGACCCTGAAAAAGTTCCCCTACACCCCAACTATTTCACAAATGCTACCCACCATATCTCCAATTCATCCCTTCTCTTTCTGCTTGATGAAATCCTATTTCATCTTTAACCTAATTTGTGAATTTGCCTCCCTTTGTATTGATACCCTTTTCCGACCTAAGCCATGGCTATAGGGACCATCAATATGCTAGCAATTCACAACATACACTTCATCCTTCCTGAGCATCTGATCCATATAATATAATTACTGCTGGACATCTCAACATAGCTTTAAAAACAATATAAATTCAGTATCTCTGAAACATAACTCATAATCCTCTTCCTACTAAACATATTCCTGCTACTCAAATATTTCCATGTATAGTTTCAAAACAAGATTTGCCCACACTTTTACCCTTTGTGTCTAAGCCATTTCCCAAATCCTGCTTATTCCAACTAATTATACTGAAATCCATCTACTTGACTCTATCTTCAGTGCTGCCATCCTAGTCCAAGTCACTGTTATCTCTTACCTGGGTCATTGCAAAAGTTACTTAACTGGCTCCACAGCCTACATATTTATGCTGTAATCCAGCATCCTGGTATCTTTCATAACAAATCTGATTACATCACTCCCGAATAGTAACCTACACATTATCTTCTATTGCCCTTAGGCTAACGTTTGTATACCTTTAACATAACCAGTATAATTTTGCATGAAGTGTGAATTCTTCATAAGGTCTATGAAGCCCTATATCTCTACTTACATCTCCTGCCAATCACCTTTTCACCTCTATGTTCCAATGAAACTGGGTTTCACTTTCCAAGCTAAGCCACTGATTCATCTTATCTCAGGTTCTTTACCACCACAGCTTCTTTTGACTATAATGCCTTTTCACATTTATTTTCTTCCAATCAGCTTCAACTTAAATACCACTTTCTCAGAGATGCTGTGTCAAATTGTATTTTTCCAAACATGGCTGTACTACAGCCCTATTTATAGTCTCTTATGCTTTCCAGGAACCTTGTCTTTGGCCCTCAAGAGGTGGAGGCTACTTCTCCTCATCTTGAACGGAGGCTGGCTTGGGATGGTTCTGACCAGGAGGTATGGTGGCAGTGATGCCATGTGAGTTCTGAGCATCCATCATGAAACAGATGCAGCTTCTGCCCGACTGTCCTTGCAACACTCAGCTTTGCAACCATCCACAATGGTACAAGGAAGCTCAAGCTACAAGCAGAGGTCTCGTGTAAGTGTTATAATCAGCAGTCCTAGCTAAGATATAAGCCAACAGAAAATATCAAACACTAGCCACTGTAAAGGAATTTTCTTCAGCTAATTCCAACATTCACACTATGGGCAGCATAGATCAGTCATACCACCTTGACCCATTGGATTTGTGAGCATAATAGTGTTTGTCTGATGCTGCAAAGTTTGAAGTTAATTTGTTGTTTTCTAAGTAGCTGGGAGAGATGTCTCCTGTTGTCCTTCTCTGAGACTATAGATCCTTCTGTCATAGACATCTGTAACTCTCATGGGACTTGTAACTGTGTCTTTAATGTCTAACTTCCCTTCTACCTTGGAAATTTAATGAAGATATGGGTTCTATAGCTTTGTTCACTACTATAGTCAATGCTGATATTCAGTAAAATTATGTTAAACAATTGAATGAAATTCTGATAGAGCTAAGTAAAAAAAAAGGAGCTTGACAACCAGAAATTGAAAAAGCAGCTAAACTGAATGGCAAAGAGACAGTGGCTTTCCAATGAGTCCTTTAGAAGCAAATGAAGATAGACTATGATGCTCTGCTTTGGAACTGCATTTCAGTGGTATTTGTATTTGGGAGAATGTAAAGGAGAAATTAAAAAAAGAAATGAAAAGTTCCTTAGTAAGTTTTAAAGAGACAGAATAGTAAAAAAAAAAAGACAAGCAAACGTTTTGGAACTCAAATATCCAAGTAATGGTGTCAACAGAGAAAGAAGAAAAGGGACAAAGGGACATGGAAAGTCAGCATCGGAAACCTGTTCTGAGTCACTCTAAGTCACAAAATCAAAAAAGGTATTCACAATTAGTTTGAGGCGGAGACACAGAAACAAACTTCAAAGAGCTTCTCTGACTGAATAATGTCTTTGACAAAGAAAATAAATTACAAATATTTCATTGACATTGAAGTGAATAAAAAAACTAATACTTTCCTCTGTTCCAACACAGTAAATCAAAGTTAATAATACAGATGTCTTTTCTAAGAATATCAGATTTGAAAACCACATCGGTAAATTCTCTAATGCCATTTTCTCTACAAGGACTTACATTTTTCACAATTTATTTTTCTTTTTGGTGAATTTTTCAAGATTCTAATTCTCAAGACACCCTTATTTTAAGCTCATTTGAGATAAACAATTATGCATTTGCAAAATTGATTTAATGTAGCATTTAAAATGAAGGAAAATACGCCCGTAAAACATGAATGTTGATGCAGACTTTATATTATCAAGAAAACCTTAAATAAAATTACTTTCATAGCTATTTAAAAATCTCCATGGGATTCTAAATACTGATAAATAAATATCATAGATATACTAAAAATCTATTTTAAATTCAACATTTCTGCTGGACAAATAAATGGGGGGGGGGACAATAAGACAGTAGTGTAGCAGAGAAAGCACAATAAATTCCCTAAAACTGCATTTCAAACCAAGCACTTTAAGATAATAAAATTCCCAAATGAGTTTGTCTTAAACGATGTCTACAGTGGATAGGAAAATGCCAGCAAAGCGTTAGTGTAAATGTGTGTAACATAATATGTTAAGCAAAATGCAATCTAAATCTCATTTATGATCTAATTGGGTCTGAGCTATCAGCAAAATTCAGGAAACTGTCAGAAAGGGGAGTTTGAAGATTGACAATCCCTAAAGACATCAATGTAATGTGCTCCTTTTAGCTGGTATCCTCGAAAAGAAAGTCTTCCCAAATTTCGCACTGAAAAAGTGCACAGGCCTGTAGACTCTATTCAAAAACTGGTTCCTGAACTGCCCAAATCAATCTCACAGCTCATCCAGTCTTGCTCTAATTTCCCAGCTATGAATTTCAGTATTTATTTCCTTTTATGATTCTGCTTCAGCTCTCTATTTGACAGCCCATGCTATCGCTGAGTAAAATTCTCCCCATCTGCCCATTGCAAAGCATCAGCATTAAGCCTATATCTATTCTGGCTATAAGTGGTTGTCCCCCATAGGTAATTCCCTGCCAAATTTAGAATTCCCCCCCAGGAAGGACTGGACATAATATTCTGCTAAGAACAAGAAGAAAAAGGACAATAAAGAAATGGGCATTATTATCAACAAGTATTGTGGAGATTTCTCTCTCTCTCTCTCTCTCTCTCTCTCTCTCTCTCTCTCTTTCTCTCTCTGTTTTTGTTTTACAGAGAGAATCATCTCATTTTCTGTGACAATAACATGAAGAAAATTAAGATCTATCTTGATGAATGTTGGTTTTATGCATCCTTCCTATATAGCGTCAATGCCAGAAAAATTACTGAATTTTGCCTAATTTATGTTCATTTTGCATAAATATAGATTTCACCATCCTTATTTCTCAGTGGGCAAAATCACATCACTGCATAATGTCCTTGGTTTACATTATGGCATTGTCAAATTAGCAAGACCATAAACAGGCAAGATTAGCAATAGATTTGTTAATGTATGTGCTTTCTAAGTTACAATATGTGCAGTAATATGTATGTTTGTTGAATATAGTAGTATCATATAACTGGAAAACATCTACTGAATGTAAATGTCTTATGTCTTCCCTTGTCTTTTAACTCCCATTGCAAAACACCACTATCTAAATAACTGATCTTTGTGGTTTATAATTATAAAATGCCACATGCCTTTCTTTTAATTAAAATGATTTCCATATTTAGCCTGTTTAGTTTATTAAAACAAAACAAAAAGCCTTTTTGAACAGACAACAAGGTTAGCATATAGGCATGATTTAATTCTGCATGACACTACACATTGTATAAGCCACATTTTTATTCTGCAGCATATCAGCAAAACCTGTCACAATCAGAGGTGTCTTTGATGGGATGCAACAATTCCCTTTACATCCATGGAGTCCTAAATGCAACAAAGGCAGATTTTTAAAACAGGTTGAGGCCGTTTGCTCATGCCTTCAATATACAAGTTTGCGAACTTACTCCATTTCAGTACATAGTCAGCTTCTGCCACCTACTGGAGAAATGACATAGTGCGGTTGCAATCACTTTTGCGGCTTTAACAATCAGAACAATAGCGATTAAACTGGATTAACCAGACACTCTGAAGATAACTTCACAGATATATATATATAGATGCAAATAGTCTATCCCAAGATTTTTAGGATAGATATCTTCCAAAGTGAGAGATCTTCACGGATTCCTGAGAACGTGTCCTTTGTGGTAAGCTTATTATCTCACTCCAAAGGCTCTTCTAAGACGCAAAGATGTCTGTTTTAAAAATGCAACACCGTAGGGAGACAAGAGAAAACAGTGTGGATTTCCAAAAGGGGAAATTTAGATAATAGAGGGCAAAAATTCACAGTCAGATGTAATCATTAACATTTTCAGTAAGCATTAATTTTGATTGAAGATTGGCTTTGACCTTTGCCATTAACGTGATCAATCCAAAAGTTTCTCCTTTATTTGGCAGAAGGTTTCCCATTATCTTCTTATACTTAGAGAACATGTGTAACTTCCCACATGGTTTTAAATTTATAATAGTATTTTGATCTTCTAATTCTCTGAGTTTGGAAGATGCAACATTATTGCCATCACCACATTAGTCTTTTGAATCACCTAATTTTAGCAAGAATCTCTTCAAGTTGTCTAGCCAGAATCCTTCACCCTTGTTATCTGGTCACCCCAATATATGATCAAATTCTTCATTTTCCACTACTCTACTGGTAATGCCTAACCACCCTGCCCTGTCTTCATTCAGCCAGAAACCTGTTCGGTTGGTTTAGTCCAAATCCCCCTTCTCCCTTGATGTTTCCTCTTAGTAATTTTTTATCCACAAACCTACCTTCCCACCCTGGTCCTTGGCTGTAAGTTCCCACTTTTCCTTTTGGTTTTTTGGAGTTGAGTCCTATCTATCTCCCATGCCAAAAATCCCCATCGCAGTAGCTCCTGTACCTCTGGCAACAGTCCAAAATACAGTCTGCCTTATCATCTTTAACAAGCGTCATAAATAATTTTCTTTCTTTAAAGACCTCCAGTAAATAAAAAAAAAAAAAAACCAGCAAAGGTAACAAGCACAATATAACTTCTGAGATTGGGATATAGAAGACTTTGTTTCTGTCTTGCTGGCTCTCTCTCTCCCCTTCTCTCTCTCATGTTTTCCCTGGATCTTCTCACTGACACTGATGAAGCCTTCACTGTGTGAGCCGCCTTAAGTGCCACGTGGCTGTCAAGGGATGAGGAGACCTCTGACCAAGAGCCAGTGAAATAACGAGGCTCTCAATCCAACAACCACCAGGAAACTGAATCCTATCAAAAAACATGTGAGTGGGCAGTGCCTGTGGCTCAGCGGGTAGGATGCTGGCACCATATACCAAAGATGGTGGGTTCAAAACTGACCAGGCCAAAGTGCAAAACAAAAAACAGCTGGGCATTGTGGCTGGTGCCTGTAGTCCCAGCTCCTCGGGAGGCTGAGGTAAGAGAATTGCCTAAGCCCAGGAATTGGAGGTTGCTGTGAGCTGTGACACCACAGCACTCTACTGAGGGTGATAAAGTAAGACTCTGTCTCAAAAAAAAAAAAAAAAAAAAATCATGTGAATGTGTTTGGAAGTGGACCTTTTCTCAGTTGCATGCTGAGGTTCCTGCAGCCTTGACGTCATCTTGATTGTACTGTGATGGACCATGTTCCAGCGAACCCAGAGAGGTCACACCTGAGCATCTCATGCACAGAAACCAGTTTTCCACTTTAAGCAAATAAATTTTAGAGTAATTTGGCATGCAGCAATAGATAATTAATGCGAGATTATTAGATGATTTCCTATAGATACCAGTCTGGCTAATGATATAAAAGGAAGAATTCTTTTTTCACTTGTCTCAATAACTCAGGAAAAACTCTTATTCTAGCAAATTAAAAATCATTGAAGAATAAAATAAAGGCTATAAACATAATTAGTACCTGAGTTTTGAAAGGCTTATATTGGGTAAGTAAGAAAAATAGTCAATATTGAAAGAGAAGTAATATAGGTATAGATGAATTAATGGACAGAAGGTTAGTGTGACTGATACAAATACTATTGGAAAGAAGGCCCACGAAAGGCAAATCTTCCTCAGATAAAGGTCAGGAAGGACTTCATTGGACAGGCAGCTTGTAAAATAGGTTTTGCAAAGAATGCTAGAATTTCAAGAGGGGAAAAGAATTCTGAATAATTGTTAAAATATCAGAAAAGACACAGAAATGAGAAAATGCGGCATATTTAAGAGTGAATGAGTCATACATGGGGAGACCTTAGGGAATAAGTCTGCAGTGATCAAATAAATAATGAGAGAGACCTGAAGGCTGGATTTGAGAAGTGTGCATTTAATTGATTCTTCAGGGATCCATTGAAATTGTTTGAGAAGTAGAAAGCTTTGACCAAATTAGTATTTAAAAAAAAAAAAAGTCATACCAAAATGAAGGATGGGTCCAAATACTATTGGGAAAAGTCATGAAAGACTTTGAAATGAACTAAAAAAATGATTGGTTGTTTTCAACAGGGAACCACACATTCTGAGAGCCAGGGTTAGGCAGACTAGGACCCATGGGCTGGATCTGCCTGGCAGCCTATTTTTGTACATCTTTGAACTACAAGTGGTTTTTATATTTTTAAAAGGCTATAAAGTGAAACAAACAAATACAAAATTAATAAGTGATAGAGAATGATATGGTCCATAAAGCCTAAATTTTTTTTTAATCTGGTTCTTCACTAAAAAAGTTTGCAAAATTCTGGTCCAGAAAATACCCATCCAGTTTTTGAAGGGAAGGGTTTTTCATCTTTCATGGTATTCTGAGCTGTTTGACAGCTCTGTAGGTTTTCAACAACTGAGAACAGCAGGAATAACTCTTGTCTGTGAGCATACAAATAAATTGTCTGATGGAGAGACGATATGTTTTTCTCCCCATCTGCAAGTCCCTCGCCCTCGTTAGGAAAAAAGAAGTCAGTTTTATTTCAATCTGTAAAGTCATTTCATGGTCTATATGTCTCTGTTCTCTGAATTATCTTTGGGACTGGTTGTAACATCCAACTGGTTACCTCATTCATTCACAAGTTACGTGAAATCTCTGATGTGTTCATTTTATAATTTTTATGAAAGTCAGGATTTGGTCTTTTTATAAACTTATTTTTAACAATAGAGAAAAAAGAGATGATAAATCAGAGGCAAGCAATGATGTCTCTGAGACCTATGTATGTCTTAGTGTAATGTCAGTAACATTCCTGAGCTCTGGGTACCTTTGGTTGATTCACTTCTGCAACCATCCAAGTATCTGTGGAGGGCAGGGGGTAGGCAGGCGATGCAGTCCTCTAATTACAGATCTTGAGGGTATTTGTAGATGTTATGAGATAAGAGCTAAACAAAGTGCTGTGGCATAGAGCAACATCACTCCTTCTGGACAGTCACCCAGTGAGAGACAAGATGAAGGGTGACCCTACCCAGCAAAGATTCTAGCAGAAAATCTGCTTGAGGCAAAGGGAAATCCAATCTCCTACCTGTACACATCAGCAAAGAAGCCACACACGGGTCCTTTTGCAAGTATGCAAATATTGTGGTCCTCACCCTTCTGGAAAGGGCCTGTCTTTTCTCTCTTCTCATTCCCTCATCTCTTCTCCAGACCAAGCTATGCCTTCCTCCCTCTAATATTCTTCCTTCTTTCTTACATCCTTAAGCACTCTTTTTTCTTGTATGAGCAAACTGCTGTGCAAAATCCTTTCTACTAATTCTTTTTCAATTGACTCTGATGGTCCATTAGAATCTATTTAGCAAATAACAGCAGGAAAAATTTAGGCCTCCAACCCTGTGTGAGCTACTAAAATTTGGGTGTTTGGGGATGGTGGTGGTGAGATATTTTAATTATGAAAGACAGAGGAAGTTTATTTTCCCTATTACAAAAGTCTAATTTAACTGATCCTACTCCTTATGGGTAATGGCAGTTCCTTTAGAGGAAAATGGGGTGGGTTAAGAAAGCATTATAAAAGAAGAATATTCATAAATTGGCATTTTATGGTATAGAGAGGATGAAACATAAAAAGTGGCATAAAAGATATCATATGTCAAGCCTGGGCCATTTGGTAGTTACATTAACATAGGTGGAGAATTCAGATGGGTGAATTAGTTTGGGGGTTGATTAGAGATATTATGATGTGGTGGCTTGTGCCAAGACCAATTATAGATGCAGTAGCCATTATAGAAAAATTTCATGATCGCGATTGGACTTTAAGGAATGAATGGTCTAAAAGTTATTTCCATCAACGCCACAGACCAATCACATGACTGCACACTGATTTTGTCTTTTTCATCCCATTCTATAGTGGAAACGTTTTCATAACCTCAAAGAACCGTTCTAATTTTTATCCCTGGATTTGAACAACAACAAAGTATATATTTGTATACATATAACATATGGAATATAATTATGAAATATTTCTACTCCATTTAGCAAAATATTATCCTCTAATTATCTCTGAGAGTTGTAATATCATCACTGATAGTCATCCATGGGTAAGGAATCTCCAAAAGACCAGCCTGCAAATTAAGAAGATTTTGATCAGTGGAAACCAAGCCTTTGGGGTGAACAGAATAAGTCCTGCTTCATTTGCCTCATCAGGGTAAGTTTATATTGTTTTATGGTGATGCAGATATAGAAAAAAAGGTAAGACCTTATGACTTCTAACTTATTTTTCCCAATACTTGATTATTTTGCTTTTCATCTGTGGCCAGAAAGTGACGTTCCGAGTCCTAAATTTTTTAGTTTCACCAAAAGGAAACAAATTAGTAAAAAATAACTTAAACTTATTTAAAAACCTGACTGTATCTAGCTTAATGGACAAAAGAAAAATCAGCTTAGGAGTCAAACGTTCCCTGTTTTCCTCTTTTTCTTTATTATTTTGTACAAAATACAACTTCATTTGTAAACGAGAGGTATATTACATTTTCTTAAGAAAACTGATCATATTCTGACCCTTGGCAAACCTGTGAAAATCAGCATGCAGTCAAATGAATAAGATGAATTCTAGTTTCAGGACTTGCTTTAGGCAAAAATAGGTCAAGCAGCCAATCTCTCCTCGCCTTTCTGGAGACCAGGGTGAGAATCTGACAGGGTAGAAACCAGAAAACACATTACCCTCAAACTGAAATATTATTTAGGCCCAAGCCATTTTCTATTCCCTTTAAGAAAACTAAGACACACACACCGCGTGACAGGTAATTCCTTTCAAATAAATTTGTTTTTCCGCAGATCCAGTGGTGAACAAAAGATTAATCTTCCAGCAAAATCCTAAGAAAAAGCATAAACATGCTAATTTTCTACCTGTTCTAATGAATTAAACATTCTTTGGGAGGGGTTAAACAAAGCCTTAGTTTTTGAATGGCCTACAGCTAATGTAGTGATGTACACTCCAAGTTTTTTCATTAAACTGATTTATTACAGGTCCTCATGATGAGCAAGAACTCACTTCAAATTAAATTATTTCACTACTGTCAAAACTACAATTTACCAAACAATATTTAAAATGCAGAACAATACTTAAAATGAATCCTTAATGAGTTATGATAGTTTTTTGTTTGTTTAACAGAAACTTTGGGTACTGAAGAAAAAGTACAAAGGATCTCTCACGAGTGTTGCAGGCAACTAATCACACATATATTTTCTAGGAAAATAAATCTATGGAGGTTTTAAAATTTTAGTATTATAAGTCTTTTGTCATCGTGTGCCATAGTAATTAAAATTTAAATTTGCAGGTAGAACACATAAATCTTTTGAGCTCTAAATCTGCCTGTTTCACATGTAGCTACACAGGTCAATGCCTTCTAAATTTTCAAGCTGGTTAATCTTCACTAACCGTGCTGAGATCCCTCTCCTTTGCAAAACAATTTTTATACTATAGGGATGACTACTACAGTGTCTCAGAGGTCGGTCTTCCCTCCAAAACCAAACTCACGTTAAGCATAACTTTAAAACAATGTAATATGTCTGATCAAACTTTACTCAATGAACACATTTTAATTCCACATATGTCTCCCTCTTTTATTGGAAGTATTTTGGTTATGTAGGCAGGTAAAAATATTAACTCATTCACTTAAGAATTGATCATTTGCTTAGCAAATGTGAAACTTTTGACATTAAATAAAATCTAGGCATTTGTTTTGTGAGTAAGGTTTGTTGGGAGCATAGAAAAAGCATGAAGTTTGGTTTGAGAACATTTCGTTCCAATTGTAGCATTTTTATTATTGGTCACTGACCTCACAAAGCCTCAGTTTTCTCATCTGTGAAATAGGGCAGCAATAGAGACCTTGCTGACTTGATTGGATGGAAAGAGCTTGTCAATAATGGAACCAGCATGTGTGTAGTTAGTTGTTCAATTCATGGCAATTCCTTCCTTGCTGATACGTGAGCCGCAGAAGTTTGAGAGGAAAAGATCTACCTGCTTATATGTCAGAGAAATATTTCTTATGGTTGCTGACTTAGATTCTTGTGCATGAAAAGTTTATCCAGAGGTCAGAGAACATTTCAACTTTATTGGTTCCTGTATTTGTATCGAGAGCAGACTGTGCCATGACAAAATGCTGTTGCATTCAGATCTTGCATTGCCTAACACAGAGTAGCAGGGGGCAGGGCATGTCGGCTTACCACATAGTTCTAAGTAGATGCATTTGGCTGTGAATTAACACTTACGATTAATGTTAAGGCTACCTCTAGAATTATAAGATCACCTCTCTTACAAGTCACTATAATTAGTGGGACTAAAATAAATAAATCACCTCTATCATTTGTTATATCAGAATTAAAATAAACAACCATACATTTCCAACTCCTCGGACATAAACAGTCAGTTTCTATTTGGTTGAGTCATGGAGAGGCAGCTCTGCAAAAACTCTGTGGAGGAAAAAGGTCAGAGATGGGGTTTCCAGCCCATCCTCTCTAGCTGCTAGATCCTGGATGTTTCACTTAAAATCTTTGATGTTTTGTCTGTTTATCCATGCAATCGCCACAAAGCCACCTGTCCTGTCTACCTGACGTAGTTATTAAGAAGATAAAATATAAACAATTTTCAAATTTCCAAAGTGCTAAACAGAAATGTAGAGAAGTACTCAATTTCTGTAAATGCAGTTTTACTGTAAAATATGTGCACCTGTTCTGCTCTAGTTTGGATACTGACCCTCCAAGCTACATGCAGAAATTTGATCCCCAGTGTTGAAGATGGGGTCTAGTGGGAGGTGTTCAGGTCACAGGAGCAGATCCCTCATGAATGGATTAGTGAAATCCCAGGAGGAGAGGGGTAAAAATTCGTCCTCATTCTGTTAGTTCCCATGAAAGCTGGTTGTCAAAAAAGAGCCTCCCGCAACCCCACCCCCCTCTTGCTTTCTCACCCTGTGGTCTCTGCGCACATCGGCTCCCTTCCCCTTCTTCCAGGAGTGAACGTAGCCTGAAGCCCTCGTCAGAAGCAGATGCCGGGGCCATGTTCCTTGTACAACCTGCAGATTCAAAAGTCAAATCACCCTCTGTTCTTTATAAATCAGTCAGCCTCAGGTGGGTGATTTCTAACAACACAAATGGACTAAGATAGTTCTTATTCTAGAAAAGAGAATGATACAATAGTTGGCCTACTTAGTCAAAATATCAGCAAGAACTGCATTTTTTAAAAAAACAAATTTGCATGGCAAGGAAATGACTATCCCCTGTGTGCACTGATTAGTAGATTTATACTTCAGACATGGTTACCTCCAAATGAAAGGGAATAAAGCAAAATGCTAGAAAAAGAGAAAAAGATTTGCTACAAAGTAAGGTGCCAATAGAACCAGGAAGGAGCAAATCGAGACAAAGGTTGCCATTCTGCCAAGAACTGACCTGGGTTATAGAACATCAGACTAGAAAGATTTGACTCTTGAAAAGTGCTGACCCCTGTTTTCCTTGCCAGCTGTATCCAGGGTTTAACTACAAGGGTTTAAGTAGCATAATCCAAACAACTTTCCTACTAGCAAAAGTAGTGGCTTAATGCAGACAAACAAAAGCCTAAATACACAATTTGAGAAGTGTTATACATAAGAGTCACTACATACAATTTATTCATCCCATAGATCTAAAAATCCTATAAAAATATTTTTCTAATTGAGATATAACACTAATATGTGTTTGGGAATAAGTTAGACATACATTAAGGGAATTTAAAGAAGATAATTATTTCTACCCAAATTTACATCTAGAAAGTTATTTCTTAGTTTCTTACAATAATTTTTTTTATAATTGAGACCTTATAGAAAAGAGAATCAAAAAAGTATAAATTAATCAGAATATTGAGTAGTCTTTAAATGTCCATAAAAAAATCCCAGTTTTCAGATTAGAGATAGGAAATTGAGGAACGGTGGGAGCTAACATCTCTTGTGCACTTTCTATATACCTGGCTCACTTCTCTGGTTTCTGTGAACATTTCATTTAATACACACACACACATGCAAATCCATACAGTGTTCGTAATAATTTCCCTTTAAGGAGGAGGAATTTGCCATTTAGACAGCTTATCAGATGTAACACAAATAGTAATTTGTGCTGTCAGAATTTTCATGTTGAAAAGATCATCCATGGTCTTTATTTACTGCCTCATCTTTACTAGGTCTCCATCTCAACACCCTTCATTACTAGATGACTTTAGCTGTTTGACACACAAATGCAAGGCTTCTTTTTCAATGTTTTTCAGAAGCTACAGTATTCAAATACAAGGCAGTCCAGAATACAAAATAATTCTACAAGTATACAATAAATAAAAATTAAATAAGCAAAGTAGCTATTATTCTAGTACTTGTCAAAGTCACATGTTTCATAAAATTTGAAATACTACACAAAAGTACAAAATCAGTCTATTCTCAATATTGTTGAGTCTCTTTTGAATTTATAACACTCAGCAGCTGTCTTCCCAAGGTCAGATGATTTATACTTCCAGATGCCATAATTCCATGGAAAGGAACTCTTCTAAGCAAAACCAAGCTAATTAGCAGGAATTTTCATTCTTGAATAATAGCTAGACATGATCTTATAATGTCTTTTTATTTAAAATGTTTATCTGAGTTGAAAAAGTAAAAGAAGGCCTAAATTCCTAAGACCCAAGATTTGAAAAATCTCATTCATTCATCTATCATTTCTGAACCAGTTTTAGGACTTTAAGTACTGAAGATATAAACTTCTGTTTATCTCTACAAAGTAGGCTTAGGTGCTTTAAAACTGATATTGAGTCTTGAATTAAGTGTCCCAAATCAAACACTTAAGTTGGGCATTGATTCAATTATTTTCTTACATTCTTCTTTGTTGGAAAGTGACAAACTCTAAGCAGGATTCAAGCTAATCAGTGGTCCTAGATCTTTTACTTCTAAGTGGGAACTGTCATAATAAGAATCTAAAAGATATGGCATTTGGAAAGAAGTCACAGCAAAGTCTAAGGAAATGGTGAGGAAACTGTTAGAGGAAAAAGCTGAAAAGATAGTAAATGAACTTTTCCAGACGACTGGAAAAACAGCCACTCATAGCACAGTCAGCACAAGGTAGTGTAACCGCCTCCTATGATATCATGAAAGACAGATGAACTAAAGAATTTGGGGACTTGGCAAAGAGATCACTATGCAAAACATTGAAAATCTGATTTGATTTAGCTGTGTAGTGTGAAGTAGTATAAGAAGGTAACAGGCTTGAAAACAGAAGTAAGGGATTGGGTGATGGGCTGGGGTAATGGCCAATTTTAAAGTAAAATTTAGAGTAAATTAGATGTTTCTCATAAACCAGGGGTCCTCAAACTACAGCCTGTGGGCCACATGAGGCCCACCGAGGACATTTATCCAGCCCACCGGGTGTTTTTGCCACAGCTGCCCTTCCTGTTTAGTAGCCGACTTGTCCTGGGCCGCAGTGCACATGTGTGGAATATGCGCCAACTCTCCAATTCCCCTCCTGCTCTCCGATTCAGCTCCTTCTCTCTGTCTCTCCCCACCCCTCCTTCTCTCTGTCTCTCTACTCCTCATCTCAGTCTCTGGTGTAATCAGAGGAGTCACCAGGTTGCCTATGCAGAGCCTGCTGCTGCCTAAGGACAGAGGTAAGAATAAGTTAGGATTTTTTTTTTTTTTTTTGCAGTTAGTAGGGCCTTTTTTTTGCAGTTAAGGGGGGCCTTTTTTTTCTGAAGTTAGGAGGTCTCCTTTTTTTTTTTTGCAGATGGGGGCACCTTTTTTGAAGTTAGAAGAGCCTTTTTTTTGAAGTTAGGAAAGCCTTTTTTTTAAAGTTGATTAGTTGGTTTGGGGTAGTTCCTAGGGTGGTTGCATCACAGTGATAACGCAAATAGTCAGTGCTCAGTGCTAATGCAAATGGTCAGAGCTCAGAGTTAATGCAAATGGTCAGAGCTCAGAGATAATGCAAATAGTGAGTGCTCAGTGATTATGATAATTGTAAGTGCTCAGTGTTACTGCAAATTGTTAGTGCTCAGTATTAATGCAAATTGTCAGCAGTCAGTGTTATCCCAAATGGTCAGAGGTCAGTGTTAATGCAAATGGTCAGTGTTCAGTGTTATCGCAAATGGTCAGCGGTCAGTGTTAATGCAAATGGTCAGTGCTCAGTGTTATCGCATGGGGCCCCCATGGGAACTTAATCTGGCTCTGCAGACAGCAGAGGAGTAGGAAACCCAATTTAATTGACAGTAAGTGCATTTATATTCTGATTGCTATTCAGTTGTGTATGATGTTGTATGTTGTGTGCTGTGTAAGCCCCGGTTCACACTGTTGCGATCACACTGTTGCCATCTGTTAGATTCGGAAGAAAAAAGGCATACGTGCCTTCTTTTTTTCCTGCTGTAGAATCTGATCGCATGGGTGAGAATCTCACCCATGCGATCAGATTCCTGTGCGAGTTCACAGATTGCAGTGTAGTTTGCACAGGGTAGTGTGAACTGGAAAGGTGGTGGAGGAACCGTCTCTGTAATTGTGCCTGTTCCCGCACCACACCAGTGTGAGCCTGAGGTAAAAGCAGAGTTCCACCATATGGGCACTGGCAAGGCTGAAATGATGTGGACTGGCAAGGCTGCATTGATGGACACTGATCAGGCTGCATTGATGGGCAGTGCAGTCTATATGTCTCTGTGTGGGCAAAGTTATTGCTGGTATATTGTTTTTGGAGTGCCATATATTTTGGTATTTTACTAATAGCAATTTGGAATCCCTAGGAAACAATGATATCAAGAAAGAGAAAAATTGACTCGGAGTGTAGGATATTCAAAGAACAGTGGACTTATGATTACTTTTTCATGCAGTACAAGGAAAGAGCTGTGTGTTTGAT